>SZWC01033008.1:0-12905 GCA_023375785.1 Penium margaritaceum | reverse complement strand
GAGTGGTGCGAACTGGTTGCGGAGTGGTGCAAACTGGTTGCGGAGTGGTGCAAAATGGTTACGGAGTGGTGCAAACTGGTAGCGGAGTGGTGCGAACTGGTTGCGGAGAGGTGCGAACAGGTTGCTGAGTGGTGCGAACTGGTTGCGGAGTGGTGCGAACTGGTAGCGGAGAGGTGCGGACTGGCTGCGGAGTGGTGTGAACTGGATGCGGAGTGGTGCAAATTGGTTGCCGAGTGGTTCGAACTGGTTGAAGAATGGTCCGACCTGGTTGCGGAATGGTGCGAACTGGTTGCGGAGTGGTGCGAACTGGTTGCGGAGTAGTGCGAACTGGTTGGGAGAGGTTGCGGAGTGGTACGAACTGGTTGCGGATGGTGCGAACTGGTTGCAGAGTGGTGCGAACTGCTTGCGGCATGGTGCGAACAGGTTGCGGAGTGGTGCAAACCAGTTACGGAGTGGTGCGAACTGCATGCGGAGTGGTGCGAACTGGTTGCGGAGTGGTGGGAACTGGTTGTGGAGTGGTGCGAACTGGTTGCTTGGTGGTGCAAACTGGTTGCGGTGTGGTGCCAACTGGTCGCGGAGTGGTGCAAACTGGTTGCGTGGTGGTGCGAACTGGTTGCGGAGTGCTGCCAACTTTATGCGGAGTGGTACAAACTTGTTGCAGAGTGGTGCGAACCGGTTGCGGAGTGGTGCGAACTGGTTGCCATGTGGTGCGAACCGGTTGCAGAGTGGTGCGAACTGGTTGCGGAGTGGTGCGAACTGGTTGCCGAGTGGTGCGAACTGGTTGCGGAGTGGTGCGAACTGGTTGCCGAGTGGTGCGAACTGGTTGCGGAGTGGTGCGAACTGGTTGCCGAGTGGTGCGAACTGGTTGCGGAGTGGTGCGAACTGGTTGCCGAGTGGTGCGAACTGGTTGCGGAGTGGTGCGAACTGGTTGCCGAGTGGTGCGAACTGGTTGCGGAGTGGTGCGAACTGGTTGCCGAGTGGTGCGAACTGGTTGCGGAGTGGTGCGAACTGGTTGCCGAGTGGTGCGAACTGGTTGCGGAGTGGTGCGAACTGGTTGCCGAGTGGTGCGAACTGGTTGCGGAGTGGTGCGAACTGGTTGCCGAGTGGTGCGAACTGGTTGCGGAGTGGTGCGAACTGGTTGCCGAGTGGTGCGAACTGGTTGCGGAGTGGTGCGAACTGGTTGCCGAGTGGTGCGAACTGGTTGCGGAGTGGTGCGAACTGGTTGCCGAGTGGTGCGAACTGGTTGCGGAGTGGTGCGAACTGGTTGCCGAGTGGTGCGAACTGGTTGCGGAGTGGTGCGAACTGGTTGCCGAGTGGTGCGAACTGGTTGCGGAGTGGTGCGAACTGGTTGCCGAGTGGTGCGAACTGGTTGCGGAGTGGTGCGAACTGGTTGCCGAGTGGTGCGAACTGGTTGCGGAGTGGTGCGAACTGGTTGCCGAGTGGTGCGAACTGGTTGCGGAGTGGTGCGAACTGGTTGCCGAGTGGTGCGAACTGGTTGCGGAGTGGTGCGAACTGGTTGCCGAGTGGTGCGAACTGGTTGCGGAGTGGTGCGAACTGGTTGCCGAGTGGTGCGAACTGGTTGCGGAGTGGTGCGAACTGGTTGCCGAGTGGTGCGAACTGGTTGCGGAGTGGTGCGAACTGGTTGCCGAGTGGTGCGAACTGGTTGCGGAGTGGTGCGAACTGGTTGCCGAGTGGTGCGAACTGGTTGCGGAGTGGTGCGAACTGGTTGCCGAGTGGTGCGAACTGGTTGCGGAGTGGTGCGAACTGGTTGCCGAGTGGTGCGAACTGGTTGCGGAGTGGTGCGAACTGGTTGCCGAGTGGTGCGAACTGGTTGCGGAGTGGTGCGAACTGGTTGCCGAGTGGTGCGAACTGGTTGCGGAGTGGTGCGAACTGGTTGCCGAGTGGTGCGAACTGGTTGCGGAGTGGTGCGAACTGGTTGCCGAGTGGTGCGAACTGGTTGCGGAGTGGTGCGAACTGGTTGCCGAGTGGTGCGAACTGGTTGCGGAGTGGTGCGAACTGGTTGCCGAGTGGTGCGAACTGGTTGCGGAGTGGTGCGAACTGGTTGCCGAGTGGTGCGAACTGGTTGCGGAGTGGTGCGAACTGGTTGCCGAGTGGTGCGAACTGGTTGCGGAGTGGTGCGAACTGGTTGCCGAGTGGTGCGAACTGGTTGCGGAGTGGTGCGAACTGGTTGCCGAGTGGTGCGAACTGGTTGCGGAGTGGTGCGAACTGGTTGCCGAGTGGTGCGAACTGGTTGCGGAGTGGTGCGAACTGGTTGCCGAGTGGTGCGAACTGGTTGCGGAGTGGTGCGAACTGGTTGCCGAGTGGTGCGAACTGGTTGCGGAGTGGTGCGAACTGGTTGCCGAGTGGTGCGAACTGGTTGCGGAGTGGTGCGAACTGGTTGCCGAGTGGTGCGAACTGGTTGCGGAGTGGTGCGAACTGGTTGCCGAGTGGTGCGAACTGGTTGCGGAGTGGTGCGAACTGGTTGCCGAGTGGTGCGAACTGGTTGCGGAGTGGTGCGAACTGGTTGCCGAGTGGTGCGAACTGGTTGCGGAGTGGTGCGAACTGGTTGCCGAGTGGTGCGAACTGGTTGCGGAGTGGTGCGAACTGGTTGCCGAGTGGTGCGAACTGGTTGCGGAGTGGTGCGAACTGGTTGCCGAGTGGTGCGAACTGGTTGCGGAGTGGTGCGAACTGGTTGCCGAGTGGTGCGAACTGGTTGCGGAGTGGTGCGAACTGGTTGCCGAGTGGTGCGAACTGGTTGCGGAGTGGTGCGAACTGGTTGCCGAGTGGTGCGAACTGGTTGCGGAGTGGTGCGAACTGGTTGCCGAGTGGTGCGAACTGGTTGCGGAGTGGTGCGAACTGGTTGCCGAGTGGTGCGAACTGGTTGCGGAGTGGTGCGAACTGGTTGCCGAGTGGTGCGAACTGGTTGCGGAGTGGTGCGAACTGGTTGCCGAGTGGTGCGAACTGGTTGCGGAGTGGTGCGAACTGGTTGCCGAGTGGTGCGAACTGGTTGCGGAGTGGTGCGAACTGGTTGCCGAGTGGTGCGAACTGGTTGCGGAGTGGTGCGAACTGGTTGCCGAGTGGTGCGAACTGGTTGCGGAGTGGTGCGCACTGGTTGCGGAGTGGTGCAAACCAGTTGCAGAGTGGTGCAAACTGGTTGCGGAGTGATGCGAACTTGTTGTGGATTGGTGCAAACTGGTTGGGGAGTGGTGCGAACTGGTTGCGGAGTGGTGCGAACAGGTTGCGGAGTGGCCGAATTGGTTACAGAGTGGTGCGAACTGGATGCGGAGTGGTTCCAACTGGTTGTGGAGTGGTGTGAACTTGTTGTGGAGTGGTGCGAACTGGTTGCGGAGTGGTGCGAGCTGGTTGCGGAGTGGTGCGAACTGGTTGCGGAGTGGTGCAAACTGGTTGCGCAGTGGTGCGCACACGTTGCTTAAAAGTGCGAATTGGTTGCGGAGTGGTGCAACCAGGTTGCGGAGTGGTGCAAGCTGGTTGTGGAGTGGTGCGAACTGGTTGCGGAGTGGTGCAAACAGGTTGCAGTGTGGTGCGAACTGGTTGCGGAATGGTGCGGACTGGTTGCGCAGTTGTGCAAACTGGTTGCGGAGTGGTGGGAACTGGTTGCGGAGTAGTGCGAACTGATTGCAGAATGGTGCGAACTGGTTGCGGAGTGGTGTGAACTGGTTGCGGGTTGGTGCACACTGATTGCGGAGAAGTGCGAGCTGGTTCAGAATGATGCAAATTGGTTGTGGAGTGGTTGCCAAGTGGTACGAACTGGTTGCGGAGTGGTGCGAACTGGTTGCGGAGTGGTGCGAACTGCTCGCGGAGTGGTGCGAACTGGTTGCGGAGTGGTGCGAATTGGTTGTGGAGTGGGGCGAACTGGTTGCGGAGTGGTGCAAACTGGTTGCGGAGTGGTGCGAACACGTTGCTTAGTAGTGCAAATTGGTTGCGGAGTGGTGGGAACAGGTTGCGGAGTGGTGCAAGCTAGTTGCAGAGTGGTGCGAACTGGTTGCGGAGTGGTGCAAACTAGTTGCGGAGTGGTGCGAACTGGTTGCGGAGTGGTACAAACTGGTTGCGGAGTGGTGCAAACTGGTTGCGGAGTGGTGCGAACACGTTGCTTAGTAGTGCAAATTGGTTGCGGAGTGGTGGGAACAGGTTGCGGAGTGGTGCAAGCTAGTTGCAGAGTGGTGCGAACTGGTTGCGGAGTGGTACGAACAGGTTGCAGAGTGGTGCGAACTGGTTGCGGAATGGTGCGGACTGGTTGCGCAGTTGTGCAAACTGGTTGAGGAGTGGTCCGAACTGGTTGCGGAGTGGTGGGAACTGGTTGCCTAGTGGTGCAAACTGGTTGCGGAGTGGTGCGAACTGGTTGCGGGTTGGTGCACACTGGTTGCGGAGTAGTGCGAGCTGGTTCAGAATGATGCGAACTGGTTGTGGAGTGGTCCAAACTGGTTGGGAAGTGGTGCGAACTGGTTGCGGAGTGGTGCAAACTGGTTGCGGAGTGGTGCGAACTTGTTTCGGAGTGGCGCGAACAGGTTGCGGAGTGGCCGAATTGGTTACAGAGTGGTGCGAACTTGTTTCGGAGTGGCGCGAACAGGTTGCGGAGTGGCCGAATTGGTTACAGAGTGGTGCGAACTTGTTTCGGAGTGGCGCGAACAGGTTGCGGAGTGGCCGAATTGGTTACAGAGTGGTGCGAACTTGTTTCGGAGTGGCGCGAACAGGTTGCGGAGTGGCCGAATTGGTTACAGAGTGGTGCGAACTTGTTTCGGAGTGGCGCGAACAGGTTGCGGAGTGGCCGAATTGGTTACAGAGTGGTGCGAACTTGTTTCGGAGTGGCGCGAACAGGTTGCGGAGTGGCCGAATTGGTTACAGAGTGGTGCGAACTTGTTTCGGAGTGGCGCGAACAGGTTGCGGAGTGGCCGAATTGGTTACAGAGTGGTGCGAACTTGTTTCGGAGTGGCGCGAACAGGTTGCGGAGTGGCCGAATTGGTTACAGAGTGGTGCGAACTTGTTTCGGAGTGGCGCGAACAGGTTGCGGAGTGGCCGAATTGGTTACAGAGTGGTGCGAACTTGTTTCGGAGTGGCGCGAACAGGTTGCGGAGTGGCCGAATTGGTTACAGAGTGGTGCGAACTTGTTTCGGAGTGGCGCGAACAGGTTGCGGAGTGGCCGAATTGGTTACAGAGTGGTGCGAACTTGTTTCGGAGTGGCGCGAACAGGTTGCGGAGTGGCCGAATTGGTTACAGAGTGGTGCGAACTTGTTTCGGAGTGGCGCGAACAGGTTGCGGAGTGGCCGAATTGGTTACAGAGTGGTGCGAACTTGTTTCGGAGTGGCGCGAACAGGTTGCGGAGTGGCCGAATTGGTTACAGAGTGGTGCGAACTTGTTTCGGAGTGGCGCGAACAGGTTGCGGAGTGGCCGAATTGGTTACAGAGTGGTGCGAACTTGTTTCGGAGTGGCGCGAACAGGTTGCGGAGTGGCCGAATTGGTTACAGAGTGGTGCGAACTTGTTTCGGAGTGGCGCGAACAGGTTGCGGAGTGGCCGAATTGGTTACAGAGTGGTGCGAACTTGTTTCGGAGTGGCGCGAACAGGTTGCGGAGTGGCCGAATTGGTTACAGAGTGGTGCGAACTTGTTTCGGAGTGGCGCGAACAGGTTGCGGAGTGGCCGAATTGGTTACAGAGTGGTGCGAACTTGTTTCGGAGTGGCGCGAACAGGTTGCGGAGTGGCCGAATTGGTTACAGAGTGGTGCGAACTTGTTTCGGAGTGGCGCGAACAGGTTGCGGAGTGGCCGAATTGGTTACAGAGTGGTGCGAACTTGTTTCGGAGTGGCGCGAACAGGTTGCGGAGTGGCCGAATTGGTTACAGAGTGGTGCGAACTTGTTTCGGAGTGGCGCGAACAGGTTGCGGAGTGGCCGAATTGGTTACAGAGTGGTGCGAACTTGTTTCGGAGTGGCGCGAACAGGTTGCGGAGTGGCCGAATTGGTTACAGAGTGGTGCGAACTTGTTTCGGAGTGGCGCGAACAGGTTGCGGAGTGGCCGAATTGGTTACAGAGTGGTGCGAACTTGTTTCGGAGTGGCGCGAACAGGTTGCGGAGTGGCCGAATTGGTTACAGAGTGGTGCGAACTTGTTTCGGAGTGGCGCGAACAGGTTGCGGAGTGGCCGAATTGGTTACAGAGTGGTGCGAACTTGTTTCGGAGTGGCGCGAACAGGTTGCGGAGTGGCCGAATTGGTTACAGAGTGGTGCGAACTTGTTTCGGAGTGGCGCGAACAGGTTGCGGAGTGGCCGAATTGGTTACAGAGTGGTGCGAACTTGTTTCGGAGTGGCGCGAACAGGTTGCGGAGTGGCCGAATTGGTTACAGAGTGGTGCGAACTTGTTTCGGAGTGGCGCGAACAGGTTGCGGAGTGGCCGAATTGGTTACAGAGTGGTGCGAACTTGTTTCGGAGTGGCGCGAACAGGTTGCGGAGTGGCCGAATTGGTTACAGAGTGGTGCGAACTTGTTTCGGAGTGGCGCGAACAGGTTGCGGAGTGGCCGAATTGGTTACAGAGTGGTGCGAACTTGTTTCGGAGTGGCGCGAACAGGTTGCGGAGTGGCCGAATTGGTTACAGAGTGGTGCGAACTTGTTTCGGAGTGGCGCGAACAGGTTGCGGAGTGGCCGAATTGGTTACAGAGTGGTGCGAACTTGTTTCGGAGTGGCGCGAACAGGTTGCGGAGTGGCCGAATTGGTTACAGAGTGGTGCGAACTTGTTTCGGAGTGGCGCGAACAGGTTGCGGAGTGGCCGAATTGGTTACAGAGTGGTGCGAACTTGTTTCGGAGTGGCGCGAACAGGTTGCGGAGTGGCCGAATTGGTTACAGAGTGGTGCGAACTTGTTTCGGAGTGGCGCGAACAGGTTGCGGAGTGGCCGAATTGGTTACAGAGTGGTGCGAACTTGTTTCGGAGTGGCGCGAACAGGTTGCGGAGTGGCCGAATTGGTTACAGAGTGGTGCGAACTTGTTTCGGAGTGGCGCGAACAGGTTGCGGAGTGGCCGAATTGGTTACAGAGTGGTGCGAACTTGTTTCGGAGTGGCGCGAACAGGTTGCGGAGTGGCCGAATTGGTTACAGAGTGGTGCGAACTTGTTTCGGAGTGGCGCGAACAGGTTGCGGAGTGGCCGAATTGGTTACAGAGTGGTGCGAACTTGTTTCGGAGTGGCGCGAACAGGTTGCGGAGTGGCCGAATTGGTTACAGAGTGGTGCGAACTTGTTTCGGAGTGGCGCGAACAGGTTGCGGAGTGGCCGAATTGGTTACAGAGTGGTGCGAACTTGTTTCGGAGTGGCGCGAACAGGTTGCGGAGTGGCCGAATTGGTTACAGAGTGGTGCGAACTTGTTTCGGAGTGGCGCGAACAGGTTGCGGAGTGGCCGAATTGGTTACAGAGTGGTGCGAACTTGTTTCGGAGTGGCGCGAACAGGTTGCGGAGTGGCCGAATTGGTTACAGAGTGGTGCGAACTTGTTTCGGAGTG
This sequence comes from Penium margaritaceum, assembly GCA_023375785.1. Lineage (NCBI taxonomy): Eukaryota > Viridiplantae > Streptophyta > Zygnematophyceae > Desmidiales > Peniaceae > Penium > Penium margaritaceum. The sequence goes on along the minus strand of SZWC01033008.1, from coordinate 5,413 downwards.
GCGCGAACAGGTTGCGGAGTGGCCGAATTGGTTACAGAGTGGTGCGAACTTGTTTCGGAGTGGCGCGAACAGGTTGCGGAGTGGCCGAATTGGTTACAGAGTGGTGCGAACTTGTTTCGGAGTGGCGCGAACAGGTTGCGGAGTGGCCGAATTGGTTACAGAGTGGTGCGAACTTGTTTCGGAGTGGCGCGAACAGGTTGCGGAGTGGCCGAATTGGTTACAGAGTGGTGCGAACTTGTTTCGGAGTGGCGCGAACAGGTTGCGGAGTGGCCGAATTGGTTACAGAGTGGTGCGAACTTGTTTCGGAGTGGCGCGAACAGGTTGCGGAGTGGCCGAATTGGTTACAGAGTGGTGCGAACTTGTTTCGGAGTGGCGCGAACAGGTTGCGGAGTGGCCGAATTGGTTACAGAGTGGTGCGAACTTGTTTCGGAGTGGCGCGAACAGGTTGCGGAGTGGCCGAATTGGTTACAGAGTGGTGCGAACTTGTTTCGGAGTGGCGCGAACAGGTTGCGGAGTGGCCGAATTGGTTACAGAGTGGTGCGAACTTGTTTCGGAGTGGCGCGAACAGGTTGCGGAGTGGCCGAATTGGTTACAGAGTGGTGCGAACTTGTTTCGGAGTGGCGCGAACAGGTTGCGGAGTGGCCGAATTGGTTACAGAGTGGTGCGAACTTGTTTCGGAGTGGCGCGAACAGGTTGCGGAGTGGCCGAATTGGTTACAGAGTGGTGCGAACTTGTTTCGGAGTGGCGCGAACAGGTTGCGGAGTGGCCGAATTGGTTACAGAGTGGTGCGAACTTGTTTCGGAGTGGCGCGAACAGGTTGCGGAGTGGCCGAATTGGTTACAGAGTGGTGCGAACTTGTTTCGGAGTGGCGCGAACAGGTTGCGGAGTGGCCGAATTGGTTACAGAGTGGTGCGAACTTGTTTCGGAGTGGCGCGAACAGGTTGCGGAGTGGCCGAATTGGTTACAGAGTGGTGCGAACTTGTTTCGGAGTGGCGCGAACAGGTTGCGGAGTGGCCGAATTGGTTACAGAGTGGTGCGAACTTGTTTCGGAGTGGCGCGAACAGGTTGCGGAGTGGCCGAATTGGTTACAGAGTGGTGCGAACTTGTTTCGGAGTGGCGCGAACAGGTTGCGGAGTGGCCGAATTGGTTACAGAGTGGTGCGAACTTGTTTCGGAGTGGCGCGAACAGGTTGCGGAGTGGCCGAATTGGTTACAGAGTGGTGCGAACTTGTTTCGGAGTGGCGCGAACAGGTTGCGGAGTGGCCGAATTGGTTACAGAGTGGTGCGAACTTGTTTCGGAGTGGCGCGAACAGGTTGCGGAGTGGCCGAATTGGTTACAGAGTGGTGCGAACTTGTTTCGGAGTGGCGCGAACAGGTTGCGGAGTGGCCGAATTGGTTACAGAGTGGTGCGAACTTGTTTCGGAGTGGCGCGAACAGGTTGCGGAGTGGCCGAATTGGTTACAGAGTGGTGCGAACTTGTTTCGGAGTGGCGCGAACAGGTTGCGGAGTGGCCGAATTGGTTACAGAGTGGTGCGAACTTGTTTCGGAGTGGCGCGAACAGGTTGCGGAGTGGCCGAATTGGTTACAGAGTGGTGCGAACTTGTTTCGGAGTGGCGCGAACAGGTTGCGGAGTGGCCGAATTGGTTACAGAGTGGTGCGAACTTGTTTCGGAGTGGCGCGAACAGGTTGCGGAGTGGCCGAATTGGTTACAGAGTGGTGCGAACTTGTTTCGGAGTGGCGCGAACAGGTTGCGGAGTGGCCGAATTGGTTACAGAGTGGTGCGAACTTGTTTCGGAGTGGCGCGAACAGGTTGCGGAGTGGCCGAATTGGTTACAGAGTGGTGCGAACTTGTTTCGGAGTGGCGCGAACAGGTTGCGGAGGGGTGCGCACTGGTTGCGGAGTAGTTGCGGAGTGGTGCACACTGGTTGTGGAGTGGTTGCCAAGTGGTACGAACTGGTCGCAAAGTGGTGCGAACTGGTTGCGGAGTGGTGCGAACAGGTTGCGGAGTGGTGCGAACCGGTTACGGAGTGGTGCGAACTGCATGCTGAGTGGTGCGAACTTCTTGCGGAGTGGTGGGAACTGGTTGCGGACTGGTGCGAACTGGTTGCGGAGTGGTGCAAACTGGTTGCGGTGTGGTGCGAACTGGTTAAGGAGTGGTGCGAACTTGTCGCGTAGTGGTGCAAACTGGTTGCGGAGTGCTGCGAACCTGTTGCGGAGTGGTAAAAACTGGTTGCAGAGTGGTGCGAACCGGTTGCGGAGTGGTGCGAACTGATTGCCATGTGGTGGGAACAGGTTGCAGAGTGGTGCGAACTGGTTGCGGAGTGGCGCGAACTGGTTGCGTAGTGGTGGAAACTGGTTGCGGAGTGCTGCAAACGTGTTGCAGGGTGGTTCAAACTGGTTGAAGAGTGGTGCGAACTGGTTGCGGAATGGTGCGAACTGGTTGCGGTGTGGTGCGAACCGGTTGGGGAGTGGTGCAAACTAGTTGTGGAGTGGTGCGAACTGGTTGCGGGTTGGTGCACACTGGTTCCGGAGAAGTGCGAACTGCTTGCGGAGTGGTGCGAACTGGTTGCAGAGTGGTGCGAACTGGTTGCGAGGTGGTGCGAACTGGTTGCGGAGTGGTGCAAACTAGTTGCGGAGTGGTGCAAACTGGTTTCGGAGTGGTGCGAACTGGTTGCAGAGTGGTGCGAACTGGTTGCGGAGTGGTGCGAACTGGCTGCGGAGTGGTGCAAACTGGTTGCGGAGTGGTGGGAACTCGTCGCGGAGTGGTGCGAACAGGTTGCGGAGTGGTGCAAACTGGTTGCAGAGTGGCGCGAACTGGTTGCAGAGTGGTGCGAACTGGTTGCGAGGTGGTGCGAACTGGTTGCGGAGTGGTGCGAAAGGGTTGCGGAGTGGTGCGAACTGGCTGCGGAGTGGTGCAAACTGGTTGCGGAGTGGTGGGAACTCGTCGCGGAGTGGTGCGAACAGGTTGCGGAGTGGTGCAAACTGGTTGCAGAGTGGTGCAAACTGGTTAGGGAGTGGTGCGAATCGGTTGCGGAGTGGTGCGAACTGGTTACGGAGTGAAGTGAACTGGATGCCGAGTGGTGGGAACTGGTTGTGGAGTGGTGCGAACTGGTTGCGGAGTGGTGCAAACTGGCTCAAGAGTGGTAAAAACTGGTTTTGGAGTGATGCGAAATTATTGCGGATTGGTGCAAACTGGTTGGGGAGTGGTGCGAACTGGTTGCAAAGTGCTGCAAACGTGTTGCGGGGTGGTGCAAACTGGTTGCAGAGTGGTGCGAACTGGTTGCAGAGTGGTGCGAACTGGTTGCGGTGTGGTGCGAACAGGTTGCGGAGTGGAGCGAACTAGGTGCAGAGTCCTGGGAACTGGTTGAAGAGTGGTGCGAACTGGTTGCAGAGTGGTGGGAACTTGTTGCGGAGTGGTGCGAACTGGTTGCGGAGTGGTGCGAATTGGTTGCGGAGTAGTGCGAACTGGTTGTGGAGTAGTTGCGGAGTGGTACGAACTGGTTGCGGAGTGGTGTGAACTAGTTGCGGAGTGGTGCGAACTGCTTGCGGAGTGGTGCGAACAGGTTGCGGAGTGGTGCAAACCGGTTACGGAGTGGTGCGAACTGCATGCGGAGTGGTGCGAACTGGTTGCGGAGTGGTGGGAACTGGTTGCGGAGTGGTGTTAACTGGTTGTGGGGTGTGGCAAACTGGTTGCGGTGTGGTGCGAACTGGATGCGCAGTGGTGCAAACTGGTTGCGTCGTGGTGGGAACTGCTTGCGGAGTGCTGCGAACATGTTGCGGAGTGGTACAAACTGGTTGCAGAGTGGTGCGAACCGGTTGCGGAGTGGTGCGAACTGGTTGCCATGTGGTGCGAACCGGTTGCAGAGTGGTTTAAACTGGTCGCGGAGTGGCGCGAACTGGTTGCGCAGTGGTGGAATCTGGTTGCAGAGTGCTGCGAACGTGTTGCGGGGTGGTGCAAACTGGTTGGAAAGTGGTGTGAACTGGTTGCGGAGTGGTGTGAACTGGTTGCGGTGTGGTGCAAACAGGTTGCAGAGTGGTGCGAACTAGTTGCGGAGTGGTGTGAAATGGTTGCGGAATGGTGCAGACTGGTTGCGGAGTGGTGCGAACCGGTTGCGGAGTGGTGCGAACGGGTTGCAGAGTGGTGCGAACTGGTTGCGGAGTGGTGCGAACTGGTCGCGGAGTGGTACGAACTGGTCGCGGAGTGGTACGAACTGGTCGCGGAGTGGTACGAACTGGTCGCGGAGTGGTACGAACTGGTCGCGGAGTGGTACGAACTGGTCGCGGAGTGGTACGAACTGGTCGCGGAGTGGTACGAACTGGTCGCGGAGTGGTACGAACTGGTCGCGGAGTGGTACGAACTGGTCGCGGAGTGGTACGAACTGGTCGCGGAGTGGTACGAACTGGTCGCGGAGTGGTACGAACTGGTCGCGGAGTGGTACGAACTGGTCGCGGAGTGGTACGAACTGGTCGCGGAGTGGTACGAACTGGTCGCGGAGTGGTACGAACTGGTCGCGGAGTGGTACGAACTGGTCGCGGAGTGGTACGAACTGGTCGCGGAGTGGTACGAACTGGTCGCGGAGTGGTACGAACTGGTCGCGGAGTGGTACGAACTGGTCGCGGAGTGGTACGAACTGGTCGCGGAGTGGTACGAACTGGTCGCGGAGTGGTACGAACTGGTCGCGGAGTGGTACGAACTGGTCGCGGAGTGGTACGAACTGGTCGCGGAGTGGTACGAACTGGTCGCGGAGTGGTACGAACTGGTCGCGGAGTGGTACGAACTGGTCGCGGAGTGGTACGAACTGGTCGCGGAGTGGTACGAACTGGTCGCGGAGTGGTACGAACTGGTCGCGGAGTGGTGCGAACTCGTTGCGGAGTGGTGCGACTTGGGTGCGGAGTGGTGTAAACCGGTTGCGGAGGGGTGCAAACTGGTTGCGAAGTGGTGCGAACTGGTTACGGAGTGGTGCGAACTGGCTGCGGGTGGTGCGAACTGGTTGCGGAGTGGTGCGAACTGGTTGCAGAGTGGTACGATCTGGTCGGGCGTGGTGCGAACTGGTCGCGGAGTGGTGCGAACTGGTTGCGGAGCGCTAAAAACTGGCTGCAGAGCGGTACGAACTGGTTGCAGATCGGCGAGAACTGGTTGCAGTGTGGCGCGAACTGGTTGCGGAGTGGTGCGAACTGGTTGCGGAGTGGTCTAACTGGTTAGAGAGTGGTGCAAACTGGTTGCGGACTGGTGCGAACTTGTTTCGGAGTGGCGCGAACAGGTTGCGGAGTGGTGTAGACTGGTTGCGGAGTGATGCGAACTGGTTGCCGAGTGGTGCGAACTGGTTGCGCAGTGGTGGGAACTTGTTGCAGAGTGGTGCGAACTGGTTGCGGAGTGGTGCGAACTGGTTGCGGAGTTGTCCAAACGGATTGCG
>SZWC01033005.1:0-20226 GCA_023375785.1 Penium margaritaceum | reverse complement strand
TATGTGTATGTGTATGTGTATGTGTATGTGTATGTGTATGTATATGTATATGTATATGTATATGTATATGTATATGTATATGTATATGTATATGTATATGTATGTGTATGTGTATATGTATATGTATGTCTATATGTATATGTATATGTATATGTATATGTATATGTATACATGTACGTATACGTATACGTATACGTATACGCATACGCATACGCATACGCATACGCATACGCATACGCATACGCATGCGCATACGCATACGCATACGTATACGTATACGTAAACGTATACATATATGTATATGTATATGTGTATGTGTATGTGTATGTGTATGTGTATGTGTATGTGTTTGTGTATGTGTATGTGTATGTGTATGTGTATGTGTATGTGTATGTGCATGTGTATTTGTATGTGTATGTGTATGTGTATGTGTATGTATATGTACATGTATATGTATATGCATATGTATATGTATATGTATAATATGTGTATGATGATATGTATACGTGCATGAATGTGTAGTTTCACATCTAGTGAAGCACTTCTGTAAATGTAAGCAGTATACTAGTCATACGTAGCAAGAAAGGGACTTTTGACGCTTTCTTCACTATGCGGTTTAGCGACGTCAACGTCTTCGCGGGGTTTGGTTGGGTCGGGGTAACTGGGCGTGCTGGGGGAGGGGGACAACAGCTCTTGGTCGTTTTGCGAACAAACCGCAAGTGTAGGATTGTCGATTAAGCTTTATTTGTTGCGCTCACCAAACTGCTTCAGGCTGACGAGCGAGGACCAGATGGGGGACCATGTCGTTTGTTTGGTGATGCTTTACTTACGAACGATGACGTCCTCTCAGAGCTCCATCGACGTTGTCATCCGTAAACCCAAAGCCTCAAGATTTCATTGAAATAATAGGGGCGACATAGCCATAGTTCTCAGAATGGGGGCGAGTAAGAAAACTAATAAAAGAAATGGAGGCAACCTAGCCATAAGTTTTTTGAATGGGGGCGACGTACCCATTTGTTCTCAGAATGAAGGCGTCTCAGACATGGTCAGCCGAAAATGGGGGTGATTGGGGAACTAGCCGCTGTTTTCTGGCAAGCAGGGCTTTCTCGGTGAGCCTCGCCAGGCGGCTGACATCCCAAACCCGGGCGTTCTTTTTTGCCTGAAAACAGGATTATATATGCATGCTGCGAACACAGCCGTGCGGTCAGAATCAGCTAGAAACAAAGCTGTGAGGAGTTATGGCTGCCTAAACCCAGGCAGCGTCCGTGGTAATCCCTGGTCCCAACAGTGCCCAAAAATCATGAAACTTGGATCCTAGGCAAATACAGTGCTGCAAACGCAAGAGTGCAGTCAGACACGGCGCTCGGCATGTGCAGGCAGCATATGCAGTGACAATGCTTGCCGGCGGCACGACTGCCGAGGAGGCGTGCTGATGGAGCTGAGCACAAAGGTGAAAGGAGGCTCCAGCAAACTGCGTGCATGCCTTAACATGCGTTGGCTCCACTGGACGACACTCCACGAGCGTCACATCTCGCCATCACTCATATGCACACCGATGTACACAAGCCGGGCGGACACAACAAAGTACATGTAAGAGATGTGAGACAAAAACCAACATAGTGCATGTGTCACAGGCGCAGTGCACATGGACGGGCAGAGAGCACAGAGACCAAGCGGACAGGGAGAGAGAGAATCTCACAGATGCACACCGACTGCACTCACAACCTTCTCAAAAGAGTCACACTTCAGTGCCTTGGTCAGAAAATCAACCAGCTGCCGTGTTGTTTCAACCCACACAACGCTGATGCTGCCGTCATGCAACAACGAACGCACATAGTGATTCTTGACATTGATGTGCTTTGTGCGAGTGTTGCACACCGTCATTATCAGCAATGGCCATGGCATTTTCAGTGTCACAGTGCAATGTGATGGACGGAACTGACTGACGCAACTGGGACAACTGGCGGTGTAGCCACACGCTCTCACAAGCGCCAGATTCAAGGGCCAAACACTCAACCTCAGCAGTGCTCTACGCAATGCAGCCTTTCTTCCCACTATGCCAGGATACAGTCGTTCCACGGACATTGAAGATCCAGCCAGCACTACTCTTCCCGTCTGGACTGCCGGCCCAGTGACTGTCGGTGTATCCCGTCGCCATAACGGACAGTTGTCGACTGAACACGAGGCCTCGCTGTGAGATAGAGACAATGTAGCGTAGTACTCGGATCGTGGCCTCAAAGTGGAGGTGACACAACTCCTGAGAGAATTGTGACAGGAGGTTGATGACGAACACAGTGTCTGGATTTGTCATCGTTGCCAGAAACATCAGTGTCTCGATGGCGCGCAAATACGTGGTCACGTTTACTGGCTCCCCCACCATGCCTGGATCAGAGCTCTTGAGCATCATCTGACCATCAAGCGACATGGGTGAGGATGCTCTTGGCACGAGGGGTAGGTCCACAGTGAAGCGTCCGGGCAAGGTCTAGACGTATGCAGCCTGATGGACATGCACAATGCCCGCAGAGCGATCATGCTCAAGCTCCATGCTAAAAAAGACTCGTGTTGGCCCGAGGCCCTTCATTTGGTAGGCAGCATGCAATGGGTCCTTGACCCGATGGATGGCAGCTGCATCTGGCAATGCGATGAGCAGGTCATCGACATAGACCAAGACAACGACGAGGGCATGACCTCGCGGACTGATGAACATCGCGAGGTCAGGAGAGCTGTGAAGGAGGCCGCCGCTAAGAAGCATAAGACTGATCTCCTGGTTCCAGCAGCGCGGTAACTACTTCAAGCCATAGAGGGCCTTTTGCAACTTCCAGACCTTGTCGGAGCCATCATCGAAGCTTGGAGGCTGCACCATGTAGAGCACCTCACCCTTCAGTGATCCATGGAAAAAGGTGTTGCTCACATGCATCTGATGCAGTTCCCACCCGTGCTGGGCAACCAGGCTGAACAACGCTCGGATGGTGGAGAACCGACCGATCGAGGCAAAGATCTGGTCATAGTTGATCCCAAGGACGTGGGCAAACCTCTTGGCTGTGAGACAAGCCTTGTACTTGTCCAGGGACTCGTCTGGCTTCCACTTTCGCCAGAGAACCCACTTGGCACCGATGGCCTTACGACCCGGGGGGAGGTTGACGAGCCCATAGACATGATGCTGTCAAACGGTTGCAAGCTCTTCAGCGCATGCAACCTCCAAGTGAGTGGCATCGAGAGACGCCCAAGCCTCACAAAGGGTGGCTGGGTCCTCAGGTTGCTCCGTGTGACAGACAGTAAGGACATGCGCATCCCGCGCCCCTGGTGGCATCCGCGTGAACGTGGCCGCAACTGCATATCGGTACTCCTGATGGAGCAGGACATAGCTCAAAGCTATCCCTGGAATAGGTCAGTGATGGCTGACAGTGTGGCCAAGCCGAGTGCCTTGGTGCCGAGGTCCCCACTCATGACCGTGGAAGTTGGTCTGATATGAGGTAAGGAGCCTCCTGGGATGACAAGGGGTTGTGGCGCAAGATGATGTGAGGAGGCGGCCTGAGTGCTCACTATTGGCATGGTTGTAAGGCTCCTCCTTGGACTGCGTGAGTAGCGCACCGATACAGATGGGGCAGCCGGCCTTGAGGGGCTGGCGGACACGGACGGGGCAGTCGGCTCTGAGGAGCTGGCGCGCATGGACGGGGTAGCCGGCCCTGAGGGGCTTGCAGACACGATCGGGGCAGCTGGCCCTGAGGAGGTGGCAGACATGGACGGGGAAGCCAGCCCTATGGGGCTGGTGGACACAAAAGGGGCGGCTAGACGTGAGGGGCTAGAGATGACGGACGGGGTAGCTGGCCCTGAGGGGCTAGCGGGCCTGGACGGGGCAACCGGCTCTCAGGGGCTGGCGGACACAGATGGGGTGGCTGGCCCTGAGGGACTGGCGGACATGGACGGGGCAGCCGACGTTGAGGGGCTATTGGACATAGATGGGGCAGCCGGCCGTGAGGGACTGGCGGACTCGGACGAGGCAGCCGGCACAGACAAATCCGCGGGTGCAGACGATGGAACGCCCAGACGTGACGGGACGGAGAACGGACCCACCACTCCCCCACACGTTGGGAGGAACACCGATGCGCCGGATCGAACAAGGTTGCGAGGAAACAGGTTCTCAAAGAAGAGGGCATCCCAGGACTTGACGATGCAGTGCCGGGCGAGATCCCAGAAACGCCATGCCTTTGACTAACGCAAGATGCCAAGGAAAGTGTAGGGACGGCCGCGAGGCTCAAGCTTGCCACCCTGGTGTGGGGCAGGCAACCACACGATGGCTACAAAGCCCAAGAACCGGGCAGGATGCAGGTCGGTTCGCTCTCCATACCAGTGCTGGTATGGTGTGGATTGCCGGGGAATGGGTTTGTGGGGAATCCGGTTGAGACTCGTGCCATGTAGGTCATGGCCTCGAAGTAGAAGCCGTCAAAGATGCCGGCTTCGACTCGCATGCTGCGGACGATGTCAACCATGGTGCGGTTCCAGCACTCTGAGACACCATTTTGGGCAAGTGTGTAAGGTGCCGACGTTTTATGATGGACACCATTGGAGACAAGGAGGAGTGTGTTCTCCCTCAGAAACTCACCCCTGTGATCGGAACGGAAGCGGTAGAGGGGATGACCGTACTCACATTCAGCACGGACGAGCCAGTCCCAAATGGTGGGAGCAACGACGCTCTTTTGCCAAAGGCAGAAGACCCAGCGATGGCGAGAGTAGTCATCCGTAAGTGTCAGGACATAACAATTGACTCTGTCGGGAGGGGACCCAAGACATTAGAGTGGACCAAGTCAAGCGGGGCGGTCACTTGTGAGGCAAAGAGGGGGTAGGTAGAATGGTGCATCTTCCCCTGAGTGCAATCAATGCACGCGATGGGACAAGACAAAGGAAAGGAGGCTAGGTCAAGGCTTGTGGTTGGCTGCGTGCAAAGCATGCTGTCAACAGCGGTAGAGTGGACGTGAAAGAGGTGGCGATGCAGGAGACGTGTGTGCTGTGGAAGCAGTGTGCTAGTAACAAACACGTGGCCAGTGTCGGCCGATGAGGAGGGGACAGAGGTAGAAGCTGACAGGCGCGGTACGTGCCACAAGTTGCCACGGGCGGTGGCATGCAAAACTTCACGACCTGATGGACACAACGACACAGTGCCCATACCTCGCAAGTACAGAATGTCCATGCTCATACAATCAAGGGCGGTGACAGACAGGAGGCTGAGCTCAAGGCTAAGGATAAAGAGGACATCAGTCACAAAGACATTTCCAGTAGGACCACGGAAACGAATGATGCCGACACCACGAACGGGTAATACCTGATCAGAACCCATCCGAACCCCAGTGATATTAGTGAGGGGACGAAGGACACTGCAGGCCTCACGCCAAGTCGTCATATGATGCGTGGCCCCGGTGTCGATGATCCAGATCTCTAAAGGGTCCTCGTCGAGTTTTGCCATGTCACTGACAGTCACATGGCAATGGACAAGCGACGCTATCACGATGGACGGAGGTGTGAACCGGGACTGCCAGTCATCTAGCCAGGTGACATCATTATGAAGAGGAGCAAGTGGGAAAGGTACGGCAGAGGATGGTGTGGATGAAGACACAGGACACGACTACAACATATACTCTGTCATGAAGGGTAGGGAGGAACTAGCAACTACACAACTTGTACTTCCCTAGGGAGGAGGGTGAGGAAGGCCGAGCTCAAATGCGATGAAATGCTCCAGCTGTTGCTCACGACGGAGCAGACCGACTGTGATGTGATGGCACCGGAGACCAGGAAGGAGAAGAAAGATACCGCCGGAGGCACCGGTGACGGAGGAGCCGGCACATAGGGCTGCGAAAGATACTGCGGTGGAGCCGTCGCAAGTAGCGTAGGTGTAGTAGGAGCAGTGACGGTCACGGCAGTGGTGGCAAGACATCGCTCGCGCTAGCGACGCATGGTGGCGATGGCACGAGCCTCGCCAGTCGAGAGCGGACACGTGTACCACTCGGGTCTTGACTAGCCACAGTTGTGGCAAAATAGGCTGGCGCCGCCGGATCCGCTAGACCACTACTGAGGGCCCTTGCCCTTCTTGTCCCTGTGCTTCTTCTTGCCAGATTGGGTGGCACCGGAAGACGCTGCTACTATTGGGGTGGCAACGGCCACGGAGGCGATGGCAGGAGAGGCGGGGGACTCAGTGTGATGGATGTGTGAATCCTGACCAGCCTCTTCCATGCAAAGGAGGAGCTCGTATGTCCAGGGTATGAGGGTACCCTGGGCAGCCATCGCGGTGAGGACGTCCTAGGAGTAATGGACAAAGACGTCAGAGGAGGGCTTGGTGGCGCCACAGTTATTAGTCAGAAGCGTGGAGTGAGGGGGTGGTGCTGCGTCTCCGAGGCGGCGCATGATGTCCTCTGTACGCTGCCAGTAGGAGGTGATCGTATCGGTCTCCCCCATGCGGAGGGAGTTGAACCGAGATCAGGTGGCCATTATTGGCATCACTGGACAAGCAACGAGGGCGCGTGAATATGTGCCACGTCGCTGCCGGTCTAGGGAGAGCACCAGTGGTGAGGTCGCCGAGGAAGGGCTCAAGGGCGAGACGTGCAAGGGAGGGGCCACCGAGATGAGGGCACGCACGGCGCGATTAGCGTTATACACCTGGTTGGCCTGGGTGGAGTCGAAGGGTAGGATGTAGTAGGGCCACAAGCTCTTGCCCTGTGCCCAGATCCGGAAGCTGAGCTCCCAGCTCCAGAATTGGTCGCCAACCTGAAGCGGCGACGGTGGGGTTTCAAAGTCCTTTGGCCTGCAGCCGACACCCAGAGTGGGGCCTAGGACTGACGTCACCGTCTGCTGTTGGCACTAGATGTGGTGTTGCACCAGGAACAGCGTGGCGTACATGACTGGGGGGCTCGTGTACGCAAGTGGAACAAAAGGTGCGTGCTGAAGTTGTTGTTGTTGCTGCAGCGGCTTCTGCTGCTGATGTAGCGTTGGCTGCTGATGCTGTTGTTGCGACTGCTGCTGCGGCAACGGTGTCGGTAGCTGCATTGCCGCTAGCTACTGTGTTAGCATTGCAAGCTGCTGGCGCAAAGCGGCGAGGGGATCTGTCGTGCCAACATGACCTATGACAAAGCCTACGGGGTGTTGGTGGTGGTGCTGCTGTTGTTACCACTCATAATGTCGTTGTAGCGACGACATTTGCTGCTGTTGCTCCTGCAACTACAAGTGCTACAGTTGTTGCAAGAAGGAGGATCCTTTAACAGAAGAAGACCCCTATTCATTCTCTGCCATGGTATTTTGTTCCCCTCCTTGTTCCCCCCTTTTCTGTGTGCTGCTGATGTCAACAGTGATGTCAGCAGTGATGTCAGCCTAAGATGGCTGACGTCAGTAGCTGTTGCTACGTTGTCTACAAGGATGCTGTTGTAGATTTTTCTTTGTTTTTTTTCCTTGCTGATGTCAGTAGTGATGTCAGTGGTGACGTCAGCTGAGGATGGCTGACGTCAGTAGCGATGGTTGCTAGAGCCGCTACTGTGTCATCTGTAGGGCAGATGCTGCTACTGTTGTAGATTCTGCTACTACTACAGACGCTGCTACTGCCGCTACTTCTACTGCTGCTGTTGGTGGTGTGCTACTATAGCTGTTGCTTTTGCTATTGCTGCGGCTGTTTCTTGTAGCATCAGCTATTGTAACTGCTGCAGTTGCTGCTACTATTGCTGCTGCTCTTTCTATGGCTGTTTCTGCTAGTACTGCTGTTGCTGTTGCTACTGTTGCTGGTTTGCTGGTGCTGCTGCTACTACGGTTGTTGTTGCAGTAGTAGCTGTTGCTACTACTACAATTGCTGCTCCTGGTGCTACTGCTGCGTCTGCTGTTGCAGTAGTAACTGTTTTTGTTGTTGCTGCCATTGCTGCTACTGAGCTACTACGTGCTGTTGTGGCGGCTATGGCTGCAGCAGCGGCTGTGGTGGTGGTTGCAGACGTTGTAGGACCGCCTAGGGAATGGGGCTTTTTTTTGTGTGTTTCCCCTTCTTTTTCTCTTCGTTCATCACAGCGAGCTCGCTGCTCGCTGTGAGCACCGAGCTGCGAGCAGTGATCTCGCTGCTCATTGTGAGCACCGAGTTGTAAGCAGCAAGCTGCGAGTAGCGAGCTTGCTGCTCACGGCGAGCTACTCGCTGTGAGCTGCAAGCAGCGAGCTTGCTGCTCACAGCTCGCTGCTCACTGTGAGTAGAGGGGTTCGAGTCGCTGTAGCGGCTATTGCTGTTGGCCATTGCTGCAGTTGCTAGCTGCTGCTGGTTGCTGCTGCAATCAACTGCTTCTACTGTTGCTGTTGCAGCCGGCTGCTGCTGGTGCTCGTTGCTGCTGCTGCAGCCGGATGCTGCTACTTCCAGCTGCTGTTGTGCACTATTGCTGTTGCGAGCTATTGCTGTTGACCGATGCTGCTGCTTGTTGCTACGGGCTGCTGCTGCTGCGCACAGTTGGTGCTGTTTGCTCCTGCCATTGCTCGTTGCTGCTGCAAGCTTCTCTTGCTATTGCAGGATGCTGCTGGTGCTTGCTGCTTCTGCCAGTCACTGTACCTGGTTGACGTTGCCACGTGTGTCGTCGCCAGCAGGTATCTGACGCTTCCTGCCGCTCACCTCCTTGACTCACTCATGGGCGTCAGTTCTACAGGTTAAAATCCGGCAGTATTTACCCTAGCCCAGTGGCCGTTGGAAAAAATCTGACGCCGCCACCAGGCGGGTCCATGCTGCCTAGAAAAATCCGACAGCATTTCCAATGCACTCGCGCGTATGGGGGTCCGTCGGCGTAGTCAGGAACATGTATGCCAGTTTTCTGCTGCTACTGCTGCGCTGAGTCTCTGACACCAAGCTGGAAACTATTCTAAAGTGCAGGTTGGAGCAGTAGAGTTGTTGATGCAGCGTGCCGGCTTCCACGCTTGTTGCTTAGTCTGCTGCCCCCTCAGTCAGCCGCTCTAGAGTCTAAGTCTGCGTGCTGTGGGTTTGTTACTCAAAGATGCGCCCGCCAGTGTTAGCGCCAGAAATAAGCTAAAAACTGGAAGTGATTGATTAAGAAACAAGAATGAGCAACAATGGGAGACCCCTCCAAATTCTAGCTCCCCCCCAGCTATGGAGAGCTTGTTACTCAGTTTCTAAGCCAGTCACAAAATATACCTATTTTCTGGCAGGCAGGGCTTTCTCGGTTAGCCCTGCCAGACGGCCGACAACCCAAACCCGGGCGTCATCCGTTTTGCCTGAAAACTGGGCCATACCATAATACGCACACTGCAAACTCAGTTGAGTGGTCAGAATCAGCTAGAAAAACAGCTGTGAGGAGTAATAGCTGCCTAGACCCAAGCAGCGTCTACGTTTATCCTTGGTCCCAACAGTGCCCGGAAATCATGAAACTTGGATCCTATGCATGACACAGTGCTGTGAACGCAATATTACACACAGACACGGTGCTCGACATGTGATGGCATCATATGCAGCGAAAGTGCCTGCCGGCGGCACGACTGCTGAGGTCGCCTGCCGATGGAGCTGAGCACAAAGGAGAAAGGAGGTTCTAGTAGACCGCGTGTAGGCCTCAGCGTGCGTCGACTCCACCAGATGACACTCCACCAGCGTCGCATCTCGCCGTCAGTCATCTGCACGCTGACAGACACAAGCCGGGAGGACACAACAGAGTACAAGTGAGAGATGTGAGACAAGAACCAACAGTGTGCATGTGGAGCAAGACAATAGGGCATCACAGGTGTGATGGGCCACCAACTGATCACAGACATTAACACCTCCCATGACCTTTAGTCACAGAATCCACATGCCATGAAAAACCAACTTCAGACACAACATGAGAACAGTGAGCGCGCGTCACCCGAGATCATGGTGACTTGCATGGCCAACAACACGAAAATGACACTTGAACAAGTTTCCGCTGAATGCTTTACTGAGAAAAAAACTCGCTGTGATTGTGTGTCCACCCAAACAGCCCGAACAATGCTGGCAACAATGCATTCATGGAGAAAGTGGTGTACAACATTGGTTTTCTTTGTGCATGAGTGGTGCATGCCATCGTTCTTAGCAACGGCTTTCATGCTTTGATTATCGCAGTGCATGGTGTTGCAACAAATGGGAACACACAACAACTGCATCAAGCGACAAAGCCAGACAACCTCACACATACCTGCGTCAAGTGCAACATATACAGCTTCTTCCAATACACCAATACACTTGCAACTTCTCCAGGAGACAGTCATGCCTACGATCACAAAAATGTAGCCCGTACAACTACATGCCTTTTAATCATGAGCCTGGTCACTTTTAGTTTTAAGGCATCAACAATAATTGAGGGCTGCGCTGTGAAGTACAACCCTGTGTGTTAAGTGGAATGCGTCGTGCACCACATGCAATGCAGCCTCAAGGTCGAAATCTCTGGGACACTGAGAGAAACACATTACAGCCATTGCACACATGTTGTGCAAGCTGCCTGAAACTGATATTGACCCTTCCACATTCCCCACTCTGTGTTCCACTGACTGCCTTGACTCTGCTTAAGGCAAATTGCACTGCTCTCCCTTCACCTCTGCCAATTCTATAGCATCTCACCCCCTTGATCTGATTGATGCCGATGCGATGAGACCGCTTCGTCATGACTTTCTTGGTGGCCTAGGTTGATACGTGTTGTGCTTAACTGGTGACTTTCCTCGGAATCGTTGGGTGTTTTCCCTTTGCAACAAAAGTGACATAACTGATGTTCTTGAGTCATGGCTTCCTCAGGCCGAAAGAGCCTGTCACCGTCAACTTCGTATGTCTTGTTGTGACTGGGATGTTGAGTGTTTTGGACCCACCTCTCGCCTCATTGAGTCCAAGGGTGTGTGCATGGAGCCCTCTGCACCATACATACCCCAACAAGATGGTGTCTTTGAGCGTTGGAACTGTACCCTTGCTGAGGGGTGCGCTCTCTCCTCTAAACCTCTGGTGAGTCTCTTCTCTTTGGCTTTGAGGCTATGTCCTACATGACCTGGTTTTGGAATAGTGTTCCTTATGGCCCTCTCCCTCGTCATGCCACTCCTTCAAACGGTGGACTGGCCGTTGTGCTGACTTACGTCTCACCCGTGTCTGGGATCTGCTACTGTTGTGTGGCTTCTCGATGACCATCTTGAGGGTAAGCTTTCGCCTCATGGTCATCCTTGTGTTTTCTTGGGTGTCTTCTCCTTCTCCAAAGGGTGGTAATTCTGGGATCCCACTCTTTGCCGCGAAGTTGAATCCATGGCATCCTCTTTTTTAAGGATGTGTTTGAACATGGCTTGTTTCATCTTTCTTCTCCTTCCTCCCTTGTCCCAATCTCTCGGCTCCAGGGAGGTTCTCTGTCATCCGTTTCTATTACCCCTGTCTGTGTTTCACTCTCGGATCGGGTCCAGTCAGCCGGGCCTCCTCCGAACCACTCTCTCACTGACTTGGACCTAGACTCGCATGGCATCTCCCACTTCTTTGTCTTTCTCTCCACCCTGACCTAGGGTCTCCCCTTCTTCTCCTACAGTACTTGTAACTTCTTCCTCCTCTCCAACACTTTCTGCATCCTCTTCTTCTTCTCCACCACTGCCTGTGCACACTCCTTACCCAGTGCTGCCCTCGCCAGTCTTGCCAGCAGACACCTCTACATTGCTTGTGCCTTCTTATGTCCTGGATGGACGCCTGCATGTCCTTCTTACATAGAGTCGCACATCTTCTGTTCCCCCTCATGGTTCCTCCTCTTATGGTCCCACTACTCCAGATCATACATCATTATCTAGGGAGCTCAGGCTTTGTGCTCTTGGTCTTTAATCCCAAAATTGCTCTTTGGTACTCTCTTGTTGAGCACAAAAACATCCGTGCCCTCTCTGCTCTTGGTCTTTTCCCTTTGCCTGCAGAGCCCATGACCATTCACGAGGCTCGCAAGGCAATTGGATCTACTCCATGGAAAACAACCATGCATGATGAACTTAATGGGTTGACTGAAAATGACTTTTATTAGGAGTGGCTGACAGGCTGTCTAAACCAAGTGAACCCAAATAGCATGGTCAAACAACACAAAGCACGCCTCACGAATAAGGGATTCTCATAGATCCAAGGTGTCAGATTCAATTAGATCGTTGATCCAGTCGGACGTTGCACCACGGCTCAAACCCTCCATATTCTTCTTTCTCAATATGACCAGTAACTGGAGAAAATGGATGTGAAAAATTCCTTCCTTCACGCTAGACTTGATGAAGAGATCTACATGAATTAGTATCCTGAGCTTCTTGATGGTACCAAGAAGGTATGGAAGCTACACAAGGCTCTGTATGTCCTCAAGTAGTCGCCACGTTGTCGGAACCAGGAGATCGCATCCACCCTCGACAAGGGCGGATTTCACCTAAGCACAGTGGACTTTGCCTTGTTTATCAGTGTGCCCTTTGTCCTACTTGTTATATTCACATGCATGTGGATGATCCACTCAGTGTATCTCCTAGCCCCGCTAATGTTTATCTATTCAATATTCTCCTGAAGTCAGCATATAAAGTTAGGGTTTTCATCCCAGCTCGAGTCTTTATAGGCGTGGAGCTTCAACATGATTTTTCACAGCTGATTTTCCAGAATCTGCTGATTTTTCGCAGCTTATTTTCCACAGCTGTGGCCATCTGTGTCTTGGTATCAATGTCCCACTGAAGCGTTCCATGAAGGTTATGAAGATCAGCTTGAGATTCTAAGAGAGTGGACTGTAAGGCCACAACGGTTTCTGTAGACTCAGTCATGATGAGAGGAGTGGTATGATGGGAGATTAATGCAAATTGAGGAGGGACAAGAGAGAGAATAAACAAATGAACTGCTCACCACTTGAGGGGAACGACTGCTGCTACAGAGGAAGCAAGCATGAAGATCCAAGCTGCGACATCCATCGACAAACACAAATAACCTGTCACTGTTGCACAAGAAACAGCTATAGATGTAGATGCAACCAGTTGGCATCGTGGCTGCATTGTGTGTCAACGCGCGGGACTCTCCAGTGGGGGTGAGGACCACAGCAATGGTACATGCATGAATGGAGCTGACCGCACTGGATGTGGCGTCTGCTACTGTGGCAACCACAGTGGCAATAGCAGACACTACAGCCACCTGTGCAGCATTGTGTGCAGCAGCTGCTGCCAGAAGTGAGAGGGAAGCAACTGCTTCAGAGTAAGCAACTGTGGCTTGCCCAACCTGCTGTGCCTCTAGGAGCTCTTCTCGCTTGAGTGTGGCTGAGAAAGTGGCAGCCGCACTAGCTGTTGCGTCAAGGATGGCCCAAGTGAGACTGACAGCGACGGAATGAGAGGGCACATCCTTGCTGATTATGATTGTTTGCTTCCCTGGCTGGGGAAGTGTTGAATTTGTTTCAAGTGGAGGCTCTGGTGGTTGAGGTCGCATCCCTGGGGGAGAGTCAGGAAGGCACTCAACAGTGTACAAGAGCAAGTTGGCCTTTCGGTTTCTCACCTCCTCAAGAAAGCGGATGTCCTCATGCCAGTATTCGCCCGAGAGCATATGCACCCGTGTCGGGACATGTCGGCGTCATCTTCGTCCCTGTGTGGCAAAGTCCAGAAATCATTTCCAGGTCCGGACTGCGCGTCCACTCATCCCTGTGCCTCTCCCTGCGGCACTCCTTGTAGTCGCAGGCCCCTTCGGAGGAGAGTGGTGAGACTGGCGTGCCGACCGTGAGAGCGAGGGGTTGTTGTTGCTGCTGTTGCTGCAATGATGTCCAGGGAACTGAAAGGAGAGTCTGAGAGCTTGATAGGGGCAATTAGCCTGAGAATGGACGGTAGCAATAATGCCAAGACAGCAGAGGCCAATGGGAAGAAGTTGCTACTACTGATGCTACGGCAACAACAAGAATTAGCCGCAACAGTGTGACAGGGCCTTGGAGCAAGGTCCAAGAGCTCGGCGAGGCGAAGAGGCCAAGACGGTTGGAGGCAGCAGCAAGAGTAAGTCTAGGAGGGAACGTAAGTACAAATTGGTGAGCGTGAATCTCAGACGTGCATCACACACACCGAGATCAAACCACCACAATCGAGCTCAACCTCTTGGTAAACATCAAGGGCAGCTACCCACCATGGCACATAATAAATCTGGCCAGCTGGCCAGATTCATTCCAACACCAAGTTGCAGACTTAGACTCCTCAAGAAACCCACAAACAAGTTTGGAGACAGCCCTGGAATCCTAAAGTGTGAAAGGGCTGGACCTTCTCACGAGCAAAGCCAATGGTGAGAATCTTGTAGAAGAGGGATCACGTGACCATAGGCCAAATCTTGAGTACGTGTTGCTGCTCGTAGAGTGTACAAGCTCCACCATGTATGGCTCTCTATGGGGCAGTGCTTCAAACGCAATCACAACACTCCATCTCCTCTATGCGTGTGGAGTAGTGTGCATGTGGAGGAAGACGAGGGAATTAGAGGTTTGATGGACCACCAACCTACCACATGTTTTAACAAAGCCCTCATGTTATCATTAGCGGCTCCAGGATTTGGTCAGAAGAACTAGTTGTCGTTGTGACTTCGATTTTCTCTCGCATGCATGAACGATGTTATACACCACAATCAGAGGTGTAGTTTGCTCCAATGAGAGAGTTGTGGGATGGGCATGAGCAAGCAAAAGGTTATGTGCCACGAAAAGTCATCTGGTGTTGAATTGAGTTCTTACACTCGGCAAAAGTGTTGATTCGGGAATTTGTTGCAGGGTTGGAAAGGGACAGAGCTGTGTTTGGGCATTCAGGCTGGCTGAGAAAAGTATCATACGTAGAAGTCTTTTTGACTATGTACAAGATGTTCAACAGTCCTGAATGAGGATAGAGCTTCCTAGTGGGAGAGAAAGAGAGAGAGGGAAGTGGGAGAGGCACACGCTGAGCTGGGCAAAGAACGCCATGGACGGTAGTCTTTTTGACGAGCGAAGAGTCAATTCACTCGGTGACACGTGACAGAGTACTTAGGTGAGGCGAGCAGCCGGCGGGTGACAAGCGGATGGACAACAAGCCCATCCTCGCTTGGACCCACACCTAATGAGGCCCGAACCTGGATCTGCTCCACTTATTACCCTGCAGGCATGCAACCTATTCAGTCTGAGAGAACAGCCCGGACATAAACCCCAACTCCAACAGTCACACTAGTGTCAGTGATAATTCAATACATGAGAGCCTTTGCTAGAGGTAACTCTGACGCGAGGCCCTGTGAGTCTGGCTCTGGGTCGTCTCTTTGTGCATGACCACGAGCCAGCACCATGTAAGCTGCGATGTCAGCGCCAGTTTCACTCCAGCATCAATCACCTACGTCAGTGCAGTGAGTGTGTAGCGAGGCAAGAGGTCACAGCATGTCGATGGTACACAAACAAACACTCCCCCATGGCCCACAGCCAATGCACACCAACATGAACTCACAAGCACAAACGAGTGTACACGCACAAGAAGCAATCATTCACCCAGGATCACCGCGTGGACACAACAGCCCAACAGCGTGCACAACTGCCTTGAAGACATTATTGCTGAGTGCCTTCGTCATGAAGTCAGCCCGTTTTTGTTGTGTGTCGACTCAGACGATCTGGGCATCACCTACAGTAATGCACTCACACACAACATGATGCTCAACATTGATGTGCTTTGTGCATCTGTGATGCATGCCATCGTGTTCAGTAATGGCATTAGTGCTTTGGTTTTCACAGCGCAACATGATGCAGTGGATGGGAATGCGCAGTTGCTGCAGCAAGTAACACAACCACACACTCTCGCAAGTGCCTACACCTAGAGCAACATACTCAGCCTCACTGGAGGTGCATTCCACACAACCCTGCTTACCACTCTTCCACGACATAATGGTCCCTCCAACAAAGAAGATGTAACATGTACGACTGGGGGTGTCAGTATCGTGTGCCCAATCACTGTTAGTTTATCCATTCACAACGACTGACGGTTGTGCACAATAGCAGAAACCAGAACCGGCAATGGAGAGGGCATACCTGATAACGCGCAGTGCAGCCTCCATGTGTGAGGCTGTGGGAACCTGTGAGAATTGGGCCAGGAAGTTCAAAGAGAAGGCGACATCTGCCCTGGTCGTCGTCACCAGGTACATCAGTGACCCGATGACGCGAAGGTAGTCTGTCACATTGACTGTCTTCCCCAGCTAAGACACATCCAGTGTCTTCAGTAGCCTCTGACCCACTGGGTTCATGGGCGTCGACGCTGTGGGTGTGGACTCTTGCAAGGAGGCGAAGCGCTCCCCCAGGCTGCGGCGACATACACAGTTTGGTGAACATAAAGTGTGCTATGAGAACAGCCATTCTCAAGCTCCATACCCAAGAAGACGCGAGCAGGCCCTAAGTCTTCCATCTTGTACATGGACTGCAAAAGTGTCTTCACTAACTTGACAACAGCCTGACTAGGCAATGCTATCAACAGGTCGTCCACATAGATGAGAACATCAACGATCGGAGCAGAGGGTGGACTGACAAAGAGTGAAGGATCCATCGTAATGCACTGGTAACCTCCTCTCTCAAGGGTGGATGTGATCTCTTAGTTCCAGCACCGGGGTGACTACTTCAGACCATAGAGGGCCTTCTGCAGTTGCCAGACTTGGTCATTGCAGTCACAAAAGGCTGGGAGGCCAAACGATGTAGATGTCCTCATCCAACTGTCCATGGAGGAATGCATTTTTCACATCCATCTGCTCTAACTCCCATTCGTGATGAGCCACAAGATTCAACAGTGCTCTGGCACTGGTGTATTGTCCAACTGGTGTAAATGTCTAATCAAAATAGATGCATGCTAGGAGAACCCCTTTGTCATGAGTCGTGCCTTGTACTTATCGAGTGCACCGTTGCCTTGTACTTGTGCCACAAGACCCAACGAGCATCAATGGCTTAGTACCCAGGTGGCAGATTGACAAGCTCATAGATCGCATGATTATCAAGGGCGTTGAGCTCATCACGCATTGTAGCCTCCCAATGCTTTGTGTGGGAGGGTGGGCAAGGCAGTGGTGGTCGACGTGGCATGACACTCAGCAACCCTACTCAAGACAGTTGCTTCCAAGGCCTACTCATGCTCTGAGGCAAAGATCGTGTAGCCAAGGACGGAACTGGGGTAGATCATCCCGGAATCCAAGGCCAATGTGTCCACGCAAGTAGGGAGAACAGGGGAGTGTGCATTATGAGACTCAGGAGGGCGCATGAACATGATCAAGTGGATGTACAGAGTGAGACTCAGAAGGAGAAAAAGGAGTGCAATGCATTTTCCTTGTGCACAGTTAAGACAATCAACAGGGTGAGGGACAGGGAAGGTAGAGGGTGAGAGGTGAAGAGCAGGCTGGAGATGAAGCATGACCAAGGCGATGATGCAAGAGACGGACAAGGTCAGGAGTGAGAGAGGGTGCAACGTGAGCAAGAGCGATGCCATCACCAAGAGCAGAGGAGGCATGCAAGGGAACACGATAGAGTTTGCCACACTTCATGCCACGGAGAATAGCATGTTGAGGGGAACAAAGATAGACAGGGCCAATGCCACGTCTTGTAGTGAAGTCCATACCTTGATCATCCAGGGACGAAACAGACAACAGCTTGAGTTCCATCGCAGGCATATACAGAATTTCAGGCAAGTAAATGACACCGCAAGGCCCAACAATGCGCAGGACGCCAACACCCTGAATAGGCAGTAACTGATCGTACCCAATACGATCAAAGCGGACAGAACTGACGGGGCCTAAAAAGACAAACAAAGAACCGACATACGTCATGTGGTGGGTCAAGTCAAGGATCCAAAGGCCACTAGACACATGCACGAAGGGAAGCGCATTGGACGCAGTGACAGTGCCAACGGAGGACGTAGACAAGCCAGACTTGGAACAAAGGGAGAGACAACGAGAAACAAAGTCAGACTGCCACTGCTCAGTCCATGGGAAAGACCCAGACAAGGCACCCATAACATGAACGAGGGGGTCCTCACAAAGGACACTTTCAGTCTCACACGCAAGACCTGTGGCCAGCGATGTAACACTCTTACCTTCCTGATCACGAAGGCGGAGAAGCTGAAGGAGGGACTGCTCAAGGTGGTACTCCTCATCACCAAGATCACCATCAACGGATGCCAGCGGGACTGGAGTAGACGTGCCGGGGGAAGGATGAAACCATGGAGGAGCAGTGTGGGCAGAAGACGGGGAACTAACATACGCAGGGGCACCATAAGGAGGTGGCCAACCCCAGAGGTAGGGGCCAGGCGGTGGAGGAGAAGGCACACCAGAGGTGGCGTGGGCCTGAGCCGGGAGCGGGGTGGAGGAGCGCAAGGAGACACTGGAGCGAGAGGGCAAGAGTGCAGAGGAGGTGGGAGGTGTGAGCCTAGTGAGCATGCATTGCCTGGGCATAGCGGAGATCATCTGGGGGAGCTGGGAAAGCACGAGTAGAGTGCTTAGTAGAGCCACAGTTCTAAAACACGACGGTGCCAGAAACATGCGAGGAAGCAATGGTGTCCTTGTCCTTGCCCTTGTCCTTTTCACGACCCTGGGAAGCAAGGGTAGAGGCAGTAGAGGGTGAGGGAGAAGAGGCAAAGGTAGAGGAAGATGTAGTAGAGGAGGCGGGTGCAGCAGCAGTGGTGAGCCTAGCAACACCCGTGACGACAGAGCAATGGAGACGTTTGTACTGAAGAGTACTCCACCAAGCAGCAAGGCTTTCGGACGTGAAGTCCTAGAGGGCGCCAAATCTGGGCGGCAACGTGAACGGGACTAGCTGTGACGCGAGGCATTGTGGCTCATCTGCTTTGATGTCGCGAAGGAGATCAGACAGCTACGGAATGAGGCCGTTGACCATGGCCAGAACGGTAGAGAGCTGGCCAAGCGCTGCGTTGCCAAGCTCACAAAGGATCTTGAGACCCCCAACCCAATAATCATCGGCGGTCTCATCAGCACGCATAAGGAGCGTGTTGAACTGGACCGTAAGCGCGCTCTGAGCTGCTTGGACAGTGAGAGAGGTACAGCGACGCAACGTGGCGTATGCACCAATGGGGTCAACAAGGCGTTGGGAAACAGGGTCAACATTGAAAGTGCCAACATCATCAATCAGTGATTTGGGTACAGCGACGATGAGGGCGCGGACAGCACGGGAAGACTCAGCGGCAAGCAGTGTGAAGGGAGGAATAGTGGAGGATTAATACTCCCACAACTTCTCTCCTTGAGTTCAGGCATCGAAGCGCACCTCCCAGGAGGAGAAGGCGAGCCTAGAGGTAAGCGCAGGCGGCTGAGAAAAGAATTCATGCTGGCGAGGCGTAGGAATAGGGGCAACAGTAGCGATGGAGCTAGTGTGCGCAAAAATAGAAGTGTTAGAAACAGAAGAGGTACCCGTTGGAGGATTAGGGTTGGCTCCAGCGGGGGGAATAGCACACGCAGGGGGGAGGCAATGCAACACCATAGTGGCGACCTCATCAGCAAAAGAGGCGCCATTGTCCTCAGCCAGCTTAAGACGGTCCTCAGCCTCCTGCTGAGCCTCGCGAGCGAGGGCCAGCTGGCACTGGAGAGCCGCAATGACTGACTTGTTGTCACCAGGCATGGTGATGATGCGCGGGGTCTGCAGGACAGATTTTGGCAGAGTTTCTCCAGCCCCAGTGGGCGTAGGAAAAATGGGATTACCTCAGTCAAAGAGTCAGGAGATGCTACAGGACAACCCACCAGGACAGCCTACCCTGAGTCAGACAGGAGAAGCCACCGCAGAGAGAGCAAGAGGAGAATTCAAGCAGGAAAAGCACGTAAGAAAGGAAGTCAAGAGGAGGGACTACCAAAAAAACAAGGCAAGGAAGAATTGCAGCCGTAGCGGCAGCAGACAGGATAGAGACGGTGGACGCGACGGGTACCACTAGAACAAAGGCTCTAGGGGCGCAGGAGACACTGTGAGTTGTGAAGACAGCTGTAATGGAGACGGTCGCTGTGATGAAGCTGGAGGCGGCAGATGGAGCAGATGCTATTGTGACGACAGCAGTTGCTGTAGAGCTGTGAATGGAGGCTACAACTGCTACAATCATTGATGCAGGTGTGGCTGTGGCAGATGCAATGGCAGATGCTTCAGCACAAACATGTGTGCCTATGTCAGCAGCTCTTGTAGCAATGGGATCAGCAACAACCGCTGCCTATGTGTATGCCTCAGTAGCTCGCCCGGCCGAGGTCGAGGCAGGAGCACGCGACACTCTAGCGACTGTGACAAATGTGGTTGCGGCTACTGCAGTTGCGTTGATAAGAGC
>SZWC01033003.1:0-12383 GCA_023375785.1 Penium margaritaceum | reverse complement strand
CTCTCTCTCTCTCCCTCTCTCCCTCTCTCTCTCTCACCCACTCTCTCTCTCTCTCTCTCTCTCTCTCTCTCTCTCTCTCTCTCCATCTCTCTCCCTCTATTTCTTGATATCTTTTTCTCCTCTAATGAGCGTTCTAGACATATGAAAGCTTTAAAGATGTTTGCACATTATTCAGGATTCTGTTTGATTGTATAGAGTTTTTTAAGAGTAGACCAGTTGCAAGGTCATTGTATACCTGAAACTGTCTTGGTTTCGTCATGAATATCTGTGTAGTATGGTTCCCACAGTTTTCTAACAAGCCGGCCTGTTTATAGAGTAATCGAAACTCAAATTTGGCGCTCGCACATCAGTGACGGCCAGCAAGATTATCGAATATTGTACTTTGCCAATGATATAGAGGATTCTAAAAAAAATCGAGAGCTTTCATTTGTTCAAGACAATGATGAAACAACTTTTATCCACTTCGAGAGTTTTTCATTGGGTTGAAAGACTCAAAAGTGTCTATTCTTCAAGGTTCCAGTCAAACAATATTTGTTTCCGACAGACAGTCAAAATTTGACAACTTAATTAGATCGTCCCCATCGGCATTGAGCAAATAACTGATGAAACCCATTAAAAACAGGCAGTTGCGAGATCCAAGGGCACTGTTTTTTAACAACTGCTTACCGTGTTGAGTTACCTCTTGACCACAATATTCGACTATTGAGCAAGAAATTGTCTATATTTTCGATACTGAGCGATGCATGCTCAGTCTCCATAAATAAATCGCTATGTTTTCTGGGCCGAAATTGCAAGGCGTACGATCGGTCAAACGTCAAAGTCTTTTTTATGAATTCATCTCGATTCCAACGATGCCATTTAGCTCCTAGCTATTATCGATACTTGCCTTAGGTCCTAACTTCTCTCATGATTGTTTTGACTGAAAAAAATGATTCCATTCTATCATTCTATATTTGAGATGCTAAAAGACATCCAATCAGTGCAAAAGGACTCAAACACATCAGCGTTTCACCATACTTGCATATCAAACTGCGGTCCTCTCAGACCAGGCAGGCAAGGTTTCAAACATCACATCCTCTAGGTTTGTCCTTCCTCGCAAGCTATTTCTGATAGAAAATTCCTAGGGTTTGTTGTGTCAAATAATACATTTTCCTTTTACGAACGTTCACTGCGGTTAACGTCGGTCGCATACTGAGTGTGTGATAAGTGCACTTCCACACTCATTTTGAGTGCCCTCGCCACATACACTACCATTGGTTTAGTTCGGAGGAGTTAAAAGGAGTACAAAGAGTGACTGCACGGAATCTGGGATATGGTTACACAACAAGCAAATACTAGGAAACTTATGAAAGCAATATGAAAGTGCACAAAACAAACCATACCCCCGATTCTACACAGTTTCTCAAGTCCGCCCATAAGACGAAACATTTGAACGTGAGCGCCTGTAGTACAACATTACTTTACCTTGCCCCCATATTATCATGGGACGAAGAAACACGGTTTGGGAGCGGAATCTGTCATCGCTTGTCATGGAGTCAGCGCTCACGAAATTGCGATCGAATGACGACTGCTTTTTTACAATCGTGTGCACATTTGAATGAAAAAAGAAAAGAAATCCCCTCGTTTTCAAACCTTAATGAATCCCTATGTAAAATGTGATTCATGGTTGAGGGTCTCACTTTTGTACAGACACCTATTGGGTCCCAAGGTAGCAGGGCCCAACAGGTGCTCTAAAAAAAAAAGCCCGCATAGTCCGACTTTCAGGATGGATTACGAGCAAAACGAGACTCATAAGCATGTTAGATGGGAGGGTGATTCTGGTTTTAATGTGTTTGACAAATAGTGTTTTTTAAGGGATGCCTGATTGTGTCACCTGTTGTCGTAACCGTCGTCATCGAAGAAACCGGCGGCTGGTCATGTCATCATCTTAGAAAAGGTTGTCCATTTTCACTTATACCCTTTCTTGGAAACTCAGGAAAGTTATTGGATTTTTGGGTACTAATATTGCAGATTAGTATGAAACTAAGAGTTGTGCTGGTACGACAAAATGTGTTGGAATGGCGCTTGAGATCTGGGCCCTTAAAAATGTCCTAGACTGGTGCATATCCAGACGGGCAAAAGAGCCCGCATATCCACAATCCCGAAGGGCGGATCCTCCCATATCCTTGCCAGCTTGCCAGCCATGCTCCATCAGCGCCATGCGTCGCTCATCGAACATGGCGAACAGGGTGAACATTGAGAAGATGCAAGGAAGCTTCCTAGCAACACTCCCGTTGACCAGGTGTCAGTGCTTGATCAGACGGTGACGACAGTCATAAGTCGTGTACGCAACTGCAAGAGTTTGGCTAGGGGACACAAAGCAAAGTGTCTGAATGCTTCAATAGCATTTGCAGAGAGAAATGACAAATGACAGGTCCATGGCATAAAAACCTGCCGCGGCGCACAGCGGTTGTCGCACGCGGCGGTCCAAGAGCTGTCCTAAAACCGGCCCAAAACCATTGTTTTGGCCATAACTCTGCGCACACATGTCAAAATGCTATCCGTCTGAACCTAGACGTGCAGGATCACAAGAAGGATGCTACGACTGGTCACATGCATGCATCCATCATCAAATGGTGGACACACAATGCAAAAACATGCAAATCCGGCTCATGGCCAGTCCGCCGAAAAGACTCCTGCAAGCTGCAGAAAAAACAGCAGGGAATCCCGGCAGTGTGCGGGGCTCTGGAACGGTACTTGGCCAGCTCCAAGCTGGTAGTCCGCCGCCAGTCGTCGCACCGGTGTCACTAGGGCCCGCCTCAGGGATGTGCACGAGTATGGACACGGTCGAGTGGTCACAGTAGATTGTACAAGAACGTCACAAATCACAACACTCCCCCATGACCTGATGGTACGCATGTCCATACACGTGCAACACTGGGACAAGTTCAATGGTGAGTGTAAAACAAATGGGACATGGACACACATCCAACACTCAACCACCCTCAGGCATGGGGCGAAGCCCAACCTAACGAATGGCCACCAGGAACTTTCCGCGAGCTAGTGCCTTTGTCAAGGAATCAACACGCTGCGTGTCAGTGCCAACCCACATGAC
This sequence comes from Penium margaritaceum, assembly GCA_023375785.1. Taxonomy (NCBI): domain Eukaryota; kingdom Viridiplantae; phylum Streptophyta; class Zygnematophyceae; order Desmidiales; family Peniaceae; genus Penium; species Penium margaritaceum. The sequence goes on along the minus strand of SZWC01033003.1, from coordinate 9,289 downwards.
GGAGATCACGTGTCGCTCCACCAGATCATGCACAAAGTGATGCTCAACCGTAATGTGCTTCCTGCGAGCGTGAAAGACACCAGAGTTCTCCGCAGTGGCGAGAGCACTCTGGTTGTCGCAACGAAGCACAATGGCGGGTACTGACTGACCAAGCTCAAGAAACAGGCACTGCAGCCATATCGCCTCAGCAACCCCTGCGTCCAAAGCAATGTACTCTGCCTCCGACGCGCAACGTGCGATGCAGTCGTGATTCCCGCTACGCCAAGAGAGAGCGGTACCACCAAGCAGGAACACATAGCCAGTACGGCTGTGTCCATCTAGGCTCCAGACCTAGTCACTGTCAGTGTAGCCGTCAAGGACCATCGAACGCTGCCGACGAAAGGAGAGTCCGAGGTACGACATGGAGACCATGTACCGCACCACTCGCACAGCCACGTGAAGGGCTCTCGCACATGGAGCCTACGAGAACTGAGCGAGGAGGTTGACAGCAAAAGCGATGTCAGGACGTGTGGTAGTGGCCAGGTACATTAGAGATCCAACAAGACGGAGGTACAAGGTCACGTCCACTGTCTCCCCCAGCTGTGTGGGATCATCTACCTTTAGGGCATCCTGCCCATCGGGTGTAAGAGGTGTGGAAGCGGTGGGCACTATACCAAGGAGATCGCTGAAACGCCCCCATGACTCATGCGTATCGGTCTTGATGCAGCAATAGTGTGCGACGCCTGCGATCTCACACGATTTCCATGCAAAGAAACACTGATGCAGGACCGAGGTCCTTCATCCTATAGGCAATATGAATGATAGCCTTGGCCTCATTCACTGCCTCGAGGGATGGAGACGCAATCAGAAGGTCATCGACATAGATCAGGATGGCGGTGAACCGCTCGGGTGTTGGTAGGATGAAGAGAGAGGGATCTGCCTCGCATTGTACATATCCCGCATGAGTCAAAGTGCCGGTGATCTCCTGGTTCCAACACCGTGGAGACTGCTTGAGGTCGTATAAGGACTTGCGCAAGCGCCAGACCCTGTTACCATCCTCAAAGCGTGGTGGCTGAGCCACGTAATTATCCTCATGCAGAGAGCCATGGAGGAACGCAATCTTCACGTCCATCTGGTGCAATTCCCAGTCATGCTGAGCCACTACACCGAACAGAGCTCGAGCTGAGGTCATGCGGCCGACAGGGGCAAAACAGTGTAATCGATGCCCTCAATCTGAGAGTTCCCCTTGACGACCAAGCGTGCCTTGTAGCGTTCCGGTGTGCCATCCAGCTTCACTTTCTTGCGAAAGACCCACTTGATCTGAATAGCCTTCCTCCCAGGCGGAAGGTCGACAAGCTCGTAGACTCTTTGCTCTCGGATAGCGCGAAGCTCATCCTCTCAGGCAACGCGCCAAACGTCAACATCCTGTGATGAGAGAGCTTCCCTCAAGGTGCCCGGGTCGGGCGCCATAGAGGAAGACCTCTGTGCGGCAAGGACACACGACTCGTTGCTAGGCCTCACGACCACAAGATCTGCTGCTGCATCTGAAGCGATATGGAACTCGCGAGTGATGAGATCGTGTCCTACGGGGTATACTGGATGTACCTCTGTGAGCTTAGTGCAGACACTCAGGCCTAGGGCCTTTGTTCCGGGGTCACCACTCGCGATGCTGTGAGAGGGGCGCCTTGGTGCGGGGCCTGACGCTCATTGAGCTCGGGAATCCAGTGGTCAAAGACGACCATCGGGCTCATGGGAGTAACATGAGCTCGAGGGGCACACGTGAAGCTCACGGACATGCACGACCACAGCTGGTGGGGGCTCAGGCAAGGCAGCCGGTGATGCCGTGCAAGAAGATGCTTGTGTGGGGGACACGGGGCTGGGTGTGACAGCAAGAGCAGGCAAGACTGGACCTGACACAGAGGTAGGAGTGCCAGTAGACGTAGGTACGGGAGTAGGCCAGACTGGACCAGACACAGAAACAGGAGTACCAGCAGACGTAGGTACTAGCGTAGAAGTAGGCGCGGGAACAGAAGCAGGGTCACCTGTGGGGTGTGAAACACGTTGTATGGGCGAGGTCTCTAGATTGACGGCGATGATCGCCAGGTCATCAAGGGCCAGAGACCGAGAGTTGAAGGGGGCTCGAACGGACACATCAACCTGGGGAGAGGTGCTCGCTCACGTAGAAGTCTCCCCCATCCGTCGAGAACCCTCACAGGTAGGAACATGTATGGCGGAGAGTGCCGTGATTGAAGTCAAGTCACGGTAGGCCAGAGACTTGAAAAAGAGCGCGTCGCTTGACTAAATGACGCGACGACGAGTAGGGTCCCAGAAGCGCCAGGCCTTCGACCGCGGGGGAATGCCTATGAAGGCAGACAAGCGGCCCCGAGGTGAGGCCTTGGACTCTGCTGGTCCTTGGTGTACCACGCGGAGGCCAGGGATCCCCAGACGCGAGTGAGACGAAGGTTAGCACGGTGTCCAAACCAGAGCTCAAACGGTGTAACATGGTCCGGAAGCGGACCGTGCGGGAGGCGGTTCCAGACCCAAGTCATGTAGGCAAAACCCTCAAAGACAAAGGACTCAGGGAGACCGCACACAGAGCGCATAACGCGAACCGCATCCTCCATGGTGCGATTCGAGCGCTTGGAAACACCGTTCTGCTGAGGGGTAGAGGGAGCGGAGACCTAGTGAAAAATCCCGTGCTCAGCAAAGAGACCGTCCATCTCACCAAGGAACTCACTGCCGCGATCCAAGGGGAAAGTATGTAGCATGTGACGTGACTGATGCTCAGTCATCACTAGCTAGAGGTGAACTACAAGGGCGGAGTCGCTCTTTTGACGTAGGCTATAGACCCACCGCATCTGGGTAAAGTCATCAGTCAGAGTCAGAACATATCGGCCCCGATCAGATAGGGACATGACCGGAAGAGGACCAAGAAGGTCTGAGTGAACTAGCTCAAGAGGCCAAAGTGCTTGGGAACGAGAGTCAGGGTAGGTGCATCGGTGCATCTTCCCCTGAGCAGAAAAGAGACAGTCGGTCTTGGGTGGCTTCTCGAAAGAAGTCGCGTCAAGACCAAGAGCTGGCTGTGTCTGAATGAGCTTTGACACAGTATCGGAATCCCCGTGACACAGACGGCAATGAAGCAACCGCTGGTGTTCCGGAGACAGAACACCAGTGACAAAGACCCGACCGGAGGAGGAAGGAGAGCACGGAAAGGAGGTCCGATAGACCCGATACAGATCATCTACGACTTAGGCACAAAGGAAAACGCTGCGAGTGTTAGTAGCAATCACAGTCGCTAAGTATGCGGTATGCTCCACAAAGAGACCCATCAGTGTACAAGCACCCACAAAAAGTAGGTTGAGCTCAAGATTAGGCACAAACAACACGTCAGAAAGGCACAAGGGGCCAGACAGAGCGTCGAAACATACAACCCCAACACCAACAGTGTGGTATTGAATTGACTGATTCTTGAGTACGATGGACTGGTAAGGACTGACTAGAGCCTGTACGGACCAAACGGACAGACGTGATAGGACCGAGAATAAAAAAATCACTACGACGACACGTCATGTGATGAGCGGTACCAGAATCAATGATCCAAGTGCCACCGGAGTCAGGACTGGTGGACGTCACTGTACAATGGGCAATGGAACACTCGGCATCAGAGGGACACTGAGCCGTCAGTGGTGAGGAATGACGCAAGGCACAAAGATGAGACTCATGAATCCAATCGGTACAGTCACGCTTATCATCATCACATGCTGACTGTGCTCCCCCACACGCATCGTCACAAGCCACAGGGACGGACGGACAGACAGTCTGTGGACCACCCGATGATGACAACAAACTCGCACCTCCCTAAAAGCGAAGTGCCAAAAGGTGTCGGAGCTCAGCAATGGTGCGGTTGCGTGGGTCCGGACCATTGCTTCTCGTTGATGAGGAAGCGGGAACAGCTGCAGTCGTGGCCGCCACGCGTCCGGAGGATGGCGAGGATGACGTGCTGGACGTGGAATGGAGGGTGTGTGCAGCTTGGAGTCCACGAGTAATCCGCGCCTAGTCAAGCGGCTGTTGGCACTCGGTGTAGCGATGGGTTCCTCCACAGTTGTAGCAGTGAACAGAACGTCCACTGCTACCACTGGATGACGACTGTTGCTGTGATTGCTGCTGACATGATCCATGCTTCCCCATCTTCTTCTTCCTTGAGCTGCTACTTCAACACCCTGTGTGTGAGTGGGTGTGGGCGGGGTCGAAGAGGAGGAGGAAGATGAGGACGCGATTGAGGATGAAGAAGGAGACTGTAGGAGGGAAGACGGAGGTGATGCGACGACTGTTGTAGCAAGAGAAGTCTCCTGATGGGCCACAACTGCCTTGCAGGCTGAAGTCACCTGGAGGAAGAGCTGATGAGCCCAGGGGAGAAGCTGCAAAGTGGCTGAAAAGGGTTGGAGGGAAGCGTTGCTATACCGTGTGAAGATGTCAGTGTACTCAAGGCGAACTTCGAGCATCATTGCATGGAGCGCCCACAGCTGTGTGCCTCCTGAGGTCCCAAGGCGTGTGTAGATGCGCATGGCGCGTCAACAATAATCGTGTGCAGGCTCTGCAGGCCCCTCACGGAGAGAGTGGAAGGCACAAATGTGTGTTGCACGAGTGGCGTGCGTCTCTGCAGCCAGCAGGGATAAGGCCAGATCCCAACCTTCACGTGGATCAGCGCCAGTGCCTGTGCCGGCCTCGCCAAGGAAGGGGTGGAAATCAACGACGGTCTCACGTGGCATGGCGTAGAGGAGTCCGTGCATCGCCTTGGCTGCTGTAAGGACCTGTGCTGGGTCTCTAGGAGAATACGGGCTGTGGTAGTAGGTCCACACTCCCTCTGAAGTAGCCCAAACCTGAAAGAGGACTTCCCAGTAGTCGAAGCCGTTCTCACTGATGTATCGTGGATGTGGTGTCTCAAAGTCCTTGGGTTGCCGCTCCGTGGGGAGAGCAACCGCAGGCCAAGGAGGAGGAGGGACGGGGAAGACTCCTAGAAGGGGATAGTCATCGGGATAGTCCGATGACGATCGTATCGGAGGAAACTTAGGAGATCTGGTGCCCGTCTGCAGCTAACTGAGGCGCTCCTGAAGAACTCGAATTTCATGATCCGAGGAGTCACCTGTCATCGGTATGAATGGATCATCATCCAAGAGGTCAGGAGGTGGTGGGTCAGGTCTAGCTCCTGTTACAGGTGCCTGAGCCGCCTGCTGTGTAGAGACTACGATGCCGGCAGCTCCCTCGGAAACCTGCCGTGGGACCGTGGACTGGGCACGTAGGAGCTCAGTCAACGTGCGGATGGCATCAATCTGCTCCCGTTGTAGGCGACGCATCTCATCCTCCTGGCTCCGCAGGTCCTCAATGGCCTGCGAGCGTGGGCTCAAGACCCCAGAAGAAGAGGAGGAAGGATCACCTGTCCCCTTCCCCTTGTTGTCAGACGAGTTCATGTCGCCTCTCAGTATGGGTTGACAGGTCAGGTTTGTCGGATTGCAAAAGTGTTAGCGTTTCTCGAGAAGTTGAGACGCTCTCAATGTTTGACTGCCCGGCAAAAATTTGGCTATTCTTGACGTGAGCAGGTGGTTTCTGACGTCAGCACGACCTGATGACGTCAGCAAGAAAAATGCTGATGTCAGCTCGACTCCCCCCTTATTTTTTTTCTTTTCTCTCGCGTATCTACGCCAACGTGCAGCTGCTCCATGGCGGCTGCACGGAAGCTGCGCAAAAGCTACGTAGCAGCTTCTGCTCAACTGCTGCTTCAGCTGTGCTATCAGCTGCAACAACAGCTGCGTGGCTGCGTGTGCAACAGTGCCAGCATCGACTACGCAATGCTGCTACTGCTGCTCGCTGCCGTCGCCGCGCGCTACTGCTGCTGCCGCTGCTGCGCTGTTGTTGCTACAACTGTTGTTACTCTACTACTACTGCCGCGGCTGCCGCTGCTGCTGTTACGCTGTTGTTGTCGCCGCTGCTGCTGCTCTGCTGCTCCCGCTGCTGCTGCCATTGCGCTACTGTTGCCGTGGCCGCCATTGCGGCTGCAAACGGCGACTACACTTGCTACAACCGCCACATGCTGTTGTAGTTGCTGCTACGACGTTGATGCTGCCGCTGTTGCTACTGCTGCTGCTCTATTGCTATGCTCATGCTGGCACGGTGGCAATGCCGTTGCTACGGTCTCACGTGATGGGTGTGGGCTGCATCGACGGCGACCGGTTGTCTTCAACAGGCCCTAGTGGATCTGTTGTAGCGGTGACTCTCACTGGTGCTTCTCTGCTGCGTCTCTACTGCGCAGCTCAGTGAGAACTGTCTCACAGCTCTGATACCATGAGAAGATGCAAAGAAACTTCCTAGCAACACTCCTGTTGACCAGGAGTGAGTGCTTGACCAAACGGTGACGAGAGTCACAAGTCATGCACGTAAGAGTTTGGCTAGGGGACACAAGGCAAAGTGTTTGAATACTTCAATAGCATTTGTAGAGAGAAATGACAAATGACAGGTCCATGGCATAAAACACTGCCGCGGCGCACAACAGGTGTGGCACGCGGCGGTCCAAGAGCTATTCTAAAACTGGCTCAAAACCATTATTTTGGCCATAACTCTGCGCACACATGTCAGAATGCTACGTCGTCTGAACCTAGACATGCAGGATCAGAAGACGCACGCTACGACTGGTCACATGCATGCATCCATCATCAAACGGTGGACACGCAATACAAAAACGTGCAAATCAGGCTCATGGCTCGTTCGTCAAAAAGACTCCTGTAAGCTGCAGAAAAAACAATAGGGAGTCCTGGGAGTCTCGAGGGCTGTGGAATGGTAGTCGGCCAGTTCCAAGCTGGTTGTCCGCGGCCAGTCGTCGCACTGGTGTCACTAGGGCCTGCCTCAGGGATGTGCACGAATATGGGCACGGCCGAGTGGTCATAGTAGATTGTACAAGAACGTCACAAATCAGAACAGGGTCATACAAAGCTCCTCGATCGAGAGAGAGTTGCTCGATCGTGACTCTGGCTCCCTTGCGAGATCGCGATCTAGCAAGGGAGCGAGAGTTGCAATGAAGCGCCTGTTGCTCGATTCTGACTGTCGCTCCTTTGCGAGATGGCGATCGAGCAAAAGACCCCTTTTTTCTTTTTTTTTTCCAATGGGCACGCAAACCCTACCTCTTGAACATGCAAACTACCTTCAAACCCAACCCCGGATGACATTCAGGGTTGAGGGTATTTCTTTTTTGCGCGGGCACCTGTTGGGCCCCGCGGTAGCGAGGTCCAGGAAGTCCCTTTTCTATGCATGGGGTGTCTCGGACGCCCCTCGAAAACCCCATGCAAACCCCTCCCTTGAACAATCACAAACACCTCAAACTAGGGGTTTGTGAGTGTTCGAGTACAATGATTACGTCGGCACTTCGGTGCTGCATTTTATGCAGTGTGGACATGGTGTTCGCGCACTTTTCTTGTGGATACCTCGTTGCTTCTTTATGACCTATGGGTTTATCATGATTAAAGTGCAAAAGTGGTGGATATTGCGTTGTTAAAGAGCGGTTACTGGATGTATCAGATCCATTAGGAATTCTATGGGTATGTGGTTACACCCCAGTATCCAGAGTAGAGAGAATTGAAGGATCTGTCGTCATTTTGCTGTTTTATAACGTGGAAGTGGTGGCTGAGGAATGTTCATTTCGTTCTCTTTTGAGAGCGCTGTCGCTCTCGCTCTCATAAATCTTGCGCTTCGGTCGTTATAGTGGACTACCACAAGGTTCCGCTGTTTTCGGGCTTTCAATTTCTGGCTTTAAGGGCTAAACAAAGGGGCCATTATAAATGATTCTTGATGTTGGCAGCTGGCGTACGATCGAAACGCAGTGCACGGCGGAGAACAGAACGCATCCTCATTGATTCATTGTTGCAGTCGTCTTGAAGCTCGCCACCGCAAATCGAGAAGCTTCTCGATGCTCTGAAAACCAAAATTGCTTTTGAAATGCAGGTATTGAAGCAATCTCAGAGGGGAATTTGGGAATCGGGTTCATCGAATTGATGGAACATGCGTCAAAATTCCATTGAATTATATTCCGTTAGTGACAGCGACAGCGACAACGTCGCTGTCAAACCTGCTTGGTTTTCACTGGTTTCAGGTGTTTTCACCACTTCTCGCGGAAACCACAAAGCGCGAGCTTGACAGCGACAGCAGCGACAGGGAGCGTTCCGTTCGATTTTGTCCACTTTTGGGTCTCGATTTTGACTGGCCGGCAGCCAGCTGTCCTTTGTCTTAGATGATGTACGAATTTGTCCTTTTGCCAAAACAATCGCATGTTTGGAAACGTGGGACGAGATGCAGCATGTTCTTCCCGAGTTGCTGTTGGTCTTGACAGCGGCTCTCAGTAGAGAACAAAACGGTTGTTGAGGGCGTCCTTCCTTTAACTCTTCCCCGAGATCGACGATCTCCCGTAGGTATGCGCTGAAGCCGATGGTGTTTCTTAGCATGAATTCCAGCGAAGACATACATGGGGTTGGCTAACGACAACAAGAAGACAACGGGGTGGTTTAATGATCGCAACATGGATGGGGTTACTTAATTTGGGTGTTTGGGATGTGATACCAGCGTGAGCGACGAAGGAATAGCGAACCCCATTCATGTCTTTGTGAGAGGAAATGTACTGAACGACGCAAACAGAGAAAAGGACACGGGACATTGAACGATTGCGAAATAGGAGACAGGAAATACCGCGAGGGAGGGGAACAGGAGGAGGTCGCATGTGAGACAGTCCGCCAACTACCACAGAAGCGATCGGTCAACAGAAAAGAGGAGATTTTGGAAGTACTAGTCCGATAACATGTAAACTAAACTCGACAATCGAGCTTACTATATCACTACCTTTTATAACATCTCCACACGAGTTTCATTCAGTTATGTACTTTAAGTCAACATTATTTCAAGAAAAACATACACAGCTTTCCATAACGAATCATAGTAAAAACGATTTCAATAGATATATGTAAATAAAAATTCATTTCTAAATGGATTCTCCGTTGATTCAGTTGTAACTTACAATTCATGAAGTTTATTGTTGAGGGACATATATTCTCCAGAACCTTTGTAACATGTAACTCCTTAATACACATTAATAACTGATATGAATATATTTACTATGTAAAAAAATACATATATATACATGCATAGACATACAAGTATACATATACATATACATATACATATACATATACATATACATATACATATACATATACATATACATATACATATACATATACATATACATATACATATACATATACATATACATATA
>SZWC01033001.1:0-20230 GCA_023375785.1 Penium margaritaceum | reverse complement strand
GACAGTGCGCCGGTAACACAAAGGAAAGATGGAGGAAGGCACGAGGATATGTTTAGTACATGAAACGCAGCTGAATACACTAACATCTTTTGACATGGCCAAACGATACCGTACTGTCCACTGAATTTGTTCAAAACAATTACTCTTTATTCGCCTATGAGCACCACCTTGATTACTAGGGTTATGGGAGAATCACCTTCATTATTCTAAAATCATAGGTTTGGTACATAAACTTATTTTCCTGTAAGGGGTTTAGGAAGAAATATCGCCAAGGCACTTTTACTACACACAATTCATACATGGCAGAAGAAATTGGAAAACATGGGACTTGTTCAGAATCTTAGTACTCATGAAGCTAAACACGGACATCGTCTTCAGGCTGTACCACCTCATTGAAGTGGTTCACAGAAGGATCCATAGCCTCCTCTGCAGCCTTTCCACAAAAGGCCTCATCAAGCACACAAGAAAACCCGCACCTGGTCCATGCCTTTTCAATTGTGTCACGCATGTCCCTAAGGCGTAGCCATGATTTGAGTGCCCAAGTCAAGCTCACATTTCGCATTTTGGGCATGTTCAGCTCTACCTTTCCTCGTCCACCATTTCGTAAACTCTGCACGACTTGCTTCGAGTACCACTCGGCAAACTGAGCCCGGATGTTTGCTTTCAATGGGCGTTGCAAACCCACATCAGCAGGCTGTGCCACAGATGTGCAACCTGTTGGCACAAACAGCAACTTGATGTACGGAAATTTCCTTTTAAGGAAAGTATCGAAATCGCTCGATGTGTGTGGACGCCATGCATCTACCAAGAGAATCAGCTTTTGTGTACCCACCACCTTAACGTGCAGCACACATTGGCGCTTGTACCATGGATGCAACAAAAATGTCACCCAATCGCAAGTGGTATCAGCATTTGCCCAGTGGGTTTTTGTCTGAGTGAGGTGAAAGTGGTGTGCTAATTTGACAATGCGAGAGTTGGCATTGTCTGGCTGACTCCTTGACGTTGTGCCGCCAAAGATGAGCAAGAGAGGCATGAGGTCACCACCCATACTTGAGGCAACCACAGTAGTAAACTGACGCTTGTCATCCAAGCCACGAATGGCAACTTCTTTCACGCCAGCAGGTGCGTAGGTCCTGTCTCCTGTCCAAGGGAACCATGACGTGGCATTAGAAATTCTGTTTTCAATAAAATGCAACAGTTGAAGAGCTTCACAAATTGGACAAAAGTACCTGTGGGCACAAGGTTCAGACCAGTGTGGTCGGAGTTGACAAGGAAGTGTGGGCTGACGTTATGCAACCGCATGAGTGCAGCCACCCGCTTCAACATGCGATCTCGGAGCTCCTCCCAACCTGTTGGGAGTTTCTGTGCGACAGTTGTCCCACACCGAAAATGCCACTTCAAAGTTTGGCGCAAAAACCAACGGATCCAAGTGCGAGAAAATGACATCTTCCCGCCATTTTTCTACAACTCAGACGGGTGGTGCTCCTCTGTCAAAGCATACAGCACCCCTTGAATGGAGGTTGATTCCAGAGGTGTCCCTGCCTCTCTAAGCTCCTCCAACTGCTTGCAAAAAATCTCCACCATTTCTGGATGGCGGTGGAGAAAACTCTCTCTCTCCCTTGACTGCCATGCTTCCGCTTTGACATTGAACCATCAATTTTTAGGGGGATGAGCTCCTTGACCATGCCCTGGTACTTGGGGAGGAGTTCTGTGCTGTTTTTTTTGTACCAACCACGCACTGTTGAGGGTGCTAGCTGGTCGTACACGCAGCTCCTGCCCGGCACTGCAAATGTCTTGCGCGGGAGCTTCACTGCTTGGTACGCATTTCCTCCTGCCACCATAGTGCTGTGGACGCGGCTGAGGTGGCCATCGCCAATCCGGTTGACGGAGACTGCTCGTTTTTTGTTGTTTGCTGCTTGGTTGGGTTCTGCAAGAGACACTGCTTACGATGACGCAGTTGCTGATTGTGCTGAGGGGGGGGGAAGAGGATGGCAGCCGTGTTGACACAGTGCTGTTCACGCTGGAAGGGCGTGCCGGAGGGAGTGTAGCGAGATGTAGCGGCGGTGTTTTTTTGGGTGGCCGGCCGGGCTTGCAACGCGGAGGCAATTTCTCAGGCTGTGGGAACTTCGCGGTGTGGTCCATGAATCTTGATTCACGCGCGGCATTGGCCTCTTCCTTGCTGACGCGTCGGATGTTGAAATCAAACAGAGTTTGCATGCTGTTGGAGTTGCATGCAGGAGGAGTTGGGCAGGCCACGCAAGTGTGGCTCAAAAGGTCGAGCGAGCAGGATCATTCGGTAAAGATAGAAGCGACGCAAGCAACGGAAGCGACGGGAGCAATGGAAGCGACAATTTTGTTTTCCCACTGGTGCCCGACGGTTTGGAGTTGGGTCATCGTGCGCTGTTCTTTGCGTCCTCATTGGCTGCTGCCAATGAGAACGCGACATCTAGTGCCCCCCCCCTCGGAGTGCGCTGACTGGACGTCAGTCACCGCACTCCTAGGTTGCGCGCGGCATTTGGCATCTCGAAGTTTGAGATGTCAAATGTTGCCAGACGTGCGCTGACAGCCGGTCGAGGGGTCAGAGGACGCCGGAGGGCTTGAACTGACCCCATGGGCGAATTCAAGGAGTAGGGTATTTTAGACATACCCTTTTGGGAGAATCACCTCAAAACATACTAGGAGGTTAAAAATGGGCGAATTTGAGGGTCACTTAATTAGGATTTTTTTTTTGAACAAAATCAAGGGACAGTACGATACCACCAATGAAAAGCTCATGGATGGCTAGTTCTTCCCTCCTACAGCCAAGGAAACAAAGCAAGTTATCAATAGCAGAAGAGACTATGCACATTGCCTCATCAACCTTCACACAAAAGAACATCACAATTTTCCACATATGCTTTCACATGTAATCAAGAACCTTGCCCACAGATCCATCATGTAATCCACCTCAATCAATAAAGTAGAGAGAATGAAAAAAGATTCTATGAAAAGAGCATCTACAAACCAAGCAAGCTGATGAGAAGGCAAGATGAAATGCTCAATCAGGCATTGATGAAAACCATCCATATCTATCAGCACGGCCTTTGTGATTTTTAAACAAAGAATTCTATGTTAATCTGTTTTTGTATGGAAAACAAGGTGTTAGATGACATCATCATCATCATCAAGAACATATTCCCTCTTTGGTGAATAGATAAACTTTCTGATAGACTCTAAGGAGCATAGATGTTTCACAAAACACAATTTCAAGGAGCAAACATTTTTGACTTCCATGAAGAAAGAATGTCAAGAATAAACGTATCTACACACAAACTAGAAAAAAAATTCCTTAAAATTCATGCTCTTCAGAATCACAAAATGTGTAAGAAAATGGATGGCATTAATGAACGGTGTTTATAGGACAAAAAACATAGATGTAAATCTTCATAATACAAAAACTGTACATTCAAATGTAAAGGATAGGAAGGACATCCCCAATAGTACTTGAGGGTTTCAAGAGAATTTTTCTATTGAAATAACCAGAGTTATACATTACGTTGCTAGTGGAGTTAGCGTTTTTACAACATCATGGAAGGTGGATGTATCACAATAAGAAATGCATTTTTTAGTTGGTTTACATGAACAAAATTGCTTGGAAATCAAGTAATCTTTGACTTTTTGCATCACCTACCAAGAATTTGTATTAGATTATTCTTGTATCAATGCCAGAATTGGATCTCTGTTGTAAAGCCAACAAGAAGTTATTTAAAACATTGTTTTCAAAATTGCTTTGACTTTGGTGTCAATGCTACAACTACAATATCCAATAGGGGACAAAACATGTCTACCCATGTGTCCGATCATGTAATCAAAGCCATTATCCTCTAACATGATAGAGATAACTTATTATGCATATAAATCTTCATAAACAAGAGGTAAGCCATTTGCTAAAGGTAACTGCGATGCATTTTCAAGACATGGCAACATTATCTAGAAATTCATGATACAACACCCACTTCCATCATTACACAAAAAACACTTCAAGATGCAAAAGGGTTTGAACCAATGAAAATTAGCATTGACGGAGTTATTGGAGTCTTGATTTAACTACGACATGGAGTGTCCAATTGGAAAGCCAAATCCTACAAATACTCTCGTTTTTCCATAAGATTTAATGGTCAAGATGAGAACGTTACTTGTCTAACAAGGATTGTGCCTCATAAGAAAGTGCACAAATGGATAGAAGGAGTTTTACGGGAAACAAAGACTAAACTGTAGTGAGACAAACCATGCTGGTGAAGACGATGCACTAGCCTAGTTAACATACTGCTTAGTTTCAAGTTTCTTTGCATGCGTTAGGAGGATTGCCATAACACCATTTTAGGTGTAAAAGGTATTGAGAAAAAAAGTCATACAAAATAATGAAGTGGTATCATCTAGAAAAGCTACACATTGACATCACAAGATTTCATGAGAGTGTGTTTGGATTCATCCCATGATTGGATCCAGATTAAAAAATGAATATAGTTTTGATGTATTGGACTGACCACACACTTTGATTAAACTCGTTCCGCTAAATTCTAACTGAAATTTATATCTACAATCACCCAAACGTCCTCGTAAATGATCAGGTTTGTTCCTTGGAATAGAAAGAATTTGGCGATCCAAGGAAGAAAGAATCTAACATGTGGAAGGAGAACAAATCCAAATTCACCCAAAGGCCTGCAAAGTGTGCCAATTCCATGATTTGAGAAAAAAACTTCCGGTGACTTGCAAGTCAATGCAAACTCTAGTTACTTGATACAACCATTCAATCCAATATTCTACAACCTTGCATTCCAAGAATAATGTGTACACATAGAAGCAAACACTCAAGCAATTTCCTCAAACATTGTGCAAGCCACAGATCTACCGAGAGATAAATGTAATGTTAACCACCAAGCTTGTCAGAAACATGTCACTTTCATGACTGGCAAAAAAGCTTCTTTCACAGGAGTTTAACAAAAATGTAATAACAAACAAAAAATAGGACAGATTCAGTAACATACATTTGTTAGCATCCTTTTGTAAGACACGTGTAACAACCTTAGGGATGATAAAGAGGTAGGTGAACAAGAACTTAGTTTAGTAGCAATGAATGAGCCAAAGACATTTATACAAATGCTAGTTTGTACAGAAAAGATTGCAGGAAGTTGAAAGTTAAGTGGTTGGGGTCGGACATAGGAACAATACATCTGTATAAAACTTTCTTTCAGCGAGCATGGATATCAATCAGATATTCTAGATCATTCAGATAAAGCCCTCATACAACCAAATGAAATAAATTGTTCACATAGACGTGCCTTAGTTATCACGTTACGAAAGGAGGGGAGTAAGGGTGTAATCAAAGATACCTTTTAATTCTTCCATGGGAGAATTTGATGGTTTACCTGGTCAATTTGCAAGGTGAAGAAACTTTTCAAAACAGAAAAGATTCCTTTGACATCCGCTAAGACTTCAATTGATATATAAACACCTATTTCAACCGCCATTTACCTGTTCCTCACAACACTTAAAGACTTTGTAAATAAATTTGGAGTAGTTTTTATGTTCCTTGTGTACACATAACCCCTAACCATTACTATGAGAGTATTTCATTCAAAACTTCTGACCACCATAATGTTATTCATACAATCCTCTGACAAGGTCAGTTTAACCATCTTCCGTGAACCCAGTGTTCTACTATGTAAGGTTGTGACATGTTTGACTGCTTGAAAAAACTCTCAACATAAACATCACGAAGGTTTTGAACTTTTTATATTGTTGAATGACCATTTTGATAAAGGTAACAATTTCTTGAAATTTTTACACATGTTTCAAACACCTTAACTACTTAATTATGTTATCAAGAAACCTCTCACAAACGTGGCATCACTCATGTTTCTTGACACAAGAGCTCGTAACATTAATTGTACCTCCATTGTTTCTGTTTTTTTTGCATATGTGTTTAACACCACATGCTTTTCACAAAAGTAGACTCATCGCTCATTATAGATAACCCAACTACTTGAATGATTTTTATCATTGTTTCACTTCATAACTCCTTGTGAACCATACATGTGGTGTTGAACACAATAAATACTAGCTTATCATGAATGATACAAATTATAGTAAGAATTGCCACTACGTATCAATTAACCAATTACTCCAATTCCTTTTGTATTAATTTTTCTTTCTTGTAACCATACTATCCCATAGTTTTTTAATGTAATTTGAAGCTTGGAAAGCTTTTTAAATTATTACTTTCAATTCAATGAAAGTTTTTGAATGTTATTCAATAAAGAATAGATACGGGAACTTGTATTCAGTTTTAAGAACAAAATGAAGATTTAGGCTGTTTAGTACAACCACACGAATGTGAGTATTTTTCCATTCCTATTTTTGGCAAAAACGAGCAACACTATCCAATTGTTTTCACCTTACTTATTCAATTGGGGTTACTCATATGATTTTGGTTGTCAAGTTTGAAATGTTACAATATTGCGGTTAGAAGAGCATCCCAAGGATTCATGCCATTCTCATTGAAACGCAACGGTACAAATCAAAACTTTGTGAAAACTATAGGAAGTAGATTATAAAACAAGGATTCCATTACCAATTCCAACAAAATTGTTCAAAAAGGTAAGTGATTCTTAGTTTAGGCTCATAGAAATGGATTCAGTAGCCATAACTACTGCATGAAGTATACTTGGATTGTCTTCTAAAGCAGAATTGCACCATCTTGAGATGTACATCCAGTTGTGAAGGAAATACATCCATATGTGTCCAAAAGCAATGCGAATGTACATTTTTTCATTTTTTGAAAAACTTTGTCTACATAACTTACTGAATAGTATTTGGAAAAGGAACACAAAAGTTGCTACCACTTCGACCAAAGTGAAGAATGTTGTGAATGAGCTGGGCTAGAGCGAGCTAGACTTGACCATCATAAGAAATCCAAACTTGTCATTGAAAATGCAAGTGTGCCAGACGGACACGCTAGACCCTTTTTTGCTGGTGTGTAATGGTTGCATCTCAAATGGCTAGTTTTCCTCTCTTGTTTTGCCTAAGTGGTGATGCTTTGAGTGTACCTTCTTGTGATTGATTTTCCATAATGAAATTTATAATTGTGGTTTCCATGCCCTAACATTATGATTTTGCAAACCTTTGTAAATGATTTTCATATACTATTGAGGGATTTTTCTTCATTTTCTACTTTTCTCTTCGGTCCATATGAAAGCCTCTCTTGGTTCAGGCTGTATAAAACACAATATGTCCACTATAGAGAAGGATTGGCAAAAGTCTATGACGTTTCTGTTGTTTGTGAAAACTCATAAGGTTCCCACCCTCTATACTTCCTAGCTAAACGTGCCTTTTCTACTTAACTGAGTATTTCAGAATTCATCAAAATATTTCTATCCTTCAGCAATCTGGACTAGGCCACTATATGATTGCGTATGCTAAACAATAAACCAACCAATCCATTGTGGTTTTGTACTGATCTAATCAACAATGATGTTGTTGTTCTTGATTCAATTAAATCAACGCAACATTTAAAGAAGAAGTTTGTTGGAATTTGGAAGAAACATTGCATTTTACCATACATTCGAACATGTATGGATGATTCACTTTGAAACCAAATGTTTGATCTTGATAACATGCTTTTGGTACTAAGAAGAAGTTTCATTTATCCTTAACAAATTGGATAAGAGAACAAACAGGTGAAGTTACATGCCTCAACATAGATCTCCTAAGCCCTCATCACCTATTTGGAAAGCTTTCCATGGTTTGGCCTACTTTGTGATTTTTTACCATCTCGTGGACATCATTGTCAATTTCCTAGTTTGGCATCCTCCATTGAAATTCATGCAGAGACGTGGTGAGACATCAATGAATAAGCTGAGGAACAAATTGTTTTGGAACCCAAATTTTCCAATGGGAGGATTAGCTTTGTCTTGATCAATGAATTCATGAGACGGATTCAGAACAGCTATTCCTTATGTGCATATTTATTGCAATGTTTTGAATAAGTAGCAACTTAGCAAGCCACACAACTATTGATGCACTATTCCTAGGGGATTGGACATTCAATGTTGTCCATAATTAAAATTTTCATGTCAATGTCTAATGAAACCACCTCATAAAGGCAAACAAACATGTCATTTATTCTCTTCATCAAAGCATGATTTGAAACAACATTTGTGCTCAAAAGCAATTCACGCCAAAACATAAATTGGTGTAGAAATTCATTGTGTCAATTGTGTCTAGAGCATGCCCATTGTTTGTTCGCGTACTTCCTAACTAGCATGTAGCAAATCCGCCATGTGTCAACACACTCACGACAAATTCAAGAGGGTGGTATCAAGTTACCTTTATGTAAAATGGTGTAGCAAAGCCTCACGATGAGAAATATGATACTTTTGGTAAGCTCTTGCTAAGATGCCTTCTTGATCATATTTTTATGTCTCGGGTCAACAACGTTTTGCTTAGTCTTCACCCATGCTAATTTGAGACCATTCGAGATCAATAAGAGAGATTCAAGAACACGTGACTACTCTCAGATTGTAACAAATCATGGAAACTCCAAGTCACATAGCTCAAAGCTCGTCTAACTACAAGTACTATATTTCAAGTTTAAACAAGAAAGCAACCTGGACGTTGCATAAGATGGACCTCAACAGTACATCCTCAGTCACGTTAGCTAACTAGTAACCAATCAGTGGAAGAAAACATCTTAACCAAGCAAATGTTTAAACTTGAGCTAATCCTTGACTAACCCTATTTACTTATATAGGTGTGTCTTTTTGTGTGATGGTTTGCATCATTTCCCGTTTCTTTGATGACTTCCATGAAGACATTGTTCCTTTTCCTTGGTCCATCCATAACTTATGGTTCAATTCAACAATGTAAAGGGTCCCATAATACTGTGACCTGCAATCCTTATCTATGGCCATTATGAAAGACTGGAATTTTTGTTGTCAAGGTAAGTAAAGAATGTTTGTGTGCCATGTATTTCTTAATCTTTCATGCCAATCATTAAAAAATGTGTCTGAATTGAACCACAAAATCTTGGAAACAAGATAATGTTGCCATGCACTCGATTTTCTCCTTTAAATTAGGAAGGAAAGTTGGTTTTGGCAAAACATCCCGTCAAATTGTAAGTATGTGTTGGTTTTCTGAAAGATCGTATCTCCCAAACCATGGCGTGAGGGCCTTAGGAGGTTCCCTTTTTCAAAAAGGCAGAGTTTAGTCTCCTAAAAACACTTGTGTGTTACCAAGTATTCTTACAAAAGACCGTGAGATGAAAAAAGATGGTCTTAACTTCCGAGTTCAGCTATTGCTTTGTGCAAAGAACCCATGTGCCAATCTCATTTGCACTATTCTCATCCTCATGGCAATGTGTGGGTTGGTGGTGAAGCATCTTAGTCCTACTTACAGATGAATCATGGTCAATGAAAACTGAATAAACAGCTCAAGTTGTTCACTCAACAAGAATACAGGTTCCTACCGCATTTTTCTAGGTAAGTTTGAATCTTGAAAAAACAACTTAATGGCATACTAGATACAAATGTTCTACTTCATTGTGTTTAGTAGCTTTACTTGCAATTCAATAGCATTACATGTTGGAAAAAATGTTCGTAACAATAAGTATATTGATCTTCACATGCTTTGTCTTGACTTCATTGAAGAATTTTCAATTTTGTGTAAACACAATGGAAAACATCTCTGTAAGCTTCGAGATTTTCTTATCAAGGACAATAATCAGAATGGATAATCCAAAACATATTTGTTCCGAGTTTTGGCCTAATCACGTCAGATGTAATCATGTTTGTCTGTATTTAAAAAACATTTTAATGGTTCCTTACGGAAAGCATCAATATAGTATTCAAAAACAGAATTGTAAGACAACGTTATTCATAAACTTAAGACAAATGTATTATCATCTATGAAAAACAGGAATACATTTGAAGCTACAACATATGCAAATTCATAAGTGCAAACATAGTTATTCACAAACTCTTCTAACTTTGCATGCAATGAGTTAAGGAATAAAAAACATAAGGACTTTCTAATGTGACACTCTAAGCCTTAAATTCAACCAAGACTAGAATCTCAATGCCTAATGGTAGTTTAACTTTATTCTGCATTTTTTTTCCATTTAAATGAAAAACAAAGAAAGATATGTTTTCATCATTTTTCGATCGTTGAGAAGAATGTATGTAAAACTCATTATTTGACAATTTTTTAATTCAAAATTTTTTTTTACCTTAGAAAAATGTAAAAATGCATTTATACACACATTTATGTTATGTTTTAAGTATTGAGATTAAAATGGATTGAAGCAAGGTTTCCTTAGAAATTATTTAATGATAAGAGATTTTGAAAAACATTCTAAGTATTTGAATGGATTTGTTGCCATGCTCGTTTCATGAAAACGAAGCTTTTCTTGAAATTCATTCATTCAGAAACATTTTAAGATTGAAAATATAATCTTATGATCTTTAAATCCCATGTTTTTGTCGTAATTCATTCAAGAAATTATTCAATAACTGTGTTATCTGTATGTATTAAATAATTGAAACAGGTCGAATAAATGATTTGAATGAGAGATAAAGTATTCATTTTTAGCTGACTCAAAAGTAAAATTGATTCAATGAATTCTCCCTTTTAAAGCCTATTCGTTGAAGAAGGCATTTTAGTGTTTGTTTTGCACTCTTGCACTTTTCAAGTGAAAAATCTTACAATTGATACATTGTATCACATCTAATAGTTGAAGAGTCTGATGATTTGCAAAATCAATTAGTTTTTGACATTCCAATTACCAATTAAACAAAATTATTGTAAAATGATTGGTATCAAACATAACATCTCACATATCTAAGTTCTTTTTAAGGATTTTTTCATGACGAAAATGGAATTTGGAAAACTTTTCATGAGAAACTATGTCAAACTTCAGATGTTTAACCATTCTTATGCACTCACTAGAAAAACTGGCATGCTTTATGAAAACTTCAATGTATGATACATTAGCCTAAACATTTGGAATTCTTTAACCATCCACATGCAGGTTTGTTACCTATCATACGTTCACAAGAATTACAGTATAATGATTATTCTGAAGCGTTTCCTTGCATTTTTTCTCTAACATCTATGATCATAAAAATCTCATCCTTAAGACAAGATTCTTCTTAAAAAAGCCCTTCAAACGTTTCATTGAAATCAAATACATAAATGTCTTTTTGGTTGGATTCGATGCTTGGCATAAAGATTGTGGTGTTTCAAAACGATTTGTCTTCATCATTCTAGGTAACATTGAGAAACACTACCCATATCTTTGTTTTCTTAGTATGCATTCTTACATATGTTTCTAGTTCACGGGTGGTTTTCTAGGTAAATTTTAGTCTGAGTTGTTTCTTCATGTAAAGATTCTTTCATTTTACTGTTGTGCAAAAATTCTTTGTATTTCAAGAAGTATTCAATCCTTAATCTGAT
Organism: Penium margaritaceum; assembly: GCA_023375785.1. NCBI lineage: Eukaryota > Viridiplantae > Streptophyta > Zygnematophyceae > Desmidiales > Peniaceae > Penium > Penium margaritaceum. The sequence goes on along the minus strand of SZWC01033001.1, from coordinate 8,740 downwards.
TCATATTTTTTATCTATTTTTTATGCGAAGAATAGAAAAGGGTTCAAGTCACATGTACCCATGTTTTAAGAGTTGGTTAGCTTGTGCATAAAACAACGCATAAGGTAATGCCACAAAAAACATAACGCATATGAAAACGGCCCACAAAAAAGAATGCATGCTACAACATCGTACATAAAATGCGCATATGCAAATGTTACACAAAAAACACCTCATGAAACCAGAAATACAAAATAGAGTGTCACTTCCTAGCCACATACCATGTAGCATTGATGCACGACGCGACTTTTATCATTAAGTTTGTCTTTAATGGATGCACCATTACACTTTTTTCCATGTCAGATCCACAACACATGCTATGATCCGGCATGAAGAAAGGGGTCGGCGGCAGGTTGATTTTGTTGTGGCTGCTGTGCGGATGGTGGCATTTGCAGCGTATCTAGCGTATTGTGGTTGGATGGTTGCTCCTCTTCTGAACCACGGGTAGATTGTTGATTTTGTTCTGAATCAGGAGCGGATGAGAGTCACACTTTGGGATTCACTTGTATGCAAGCTATTTCACCCATTAAAAATGATGCTGAACATATGTTTTGATGATGCAGCAATCAGTTATAGTTAGACCTAGATTGGGAATAGGCTTGCCTTCAAAATGCTTTTTTGGTGAACTCTGCACACAAGATTTGTGTGGGAACATTTCAGGCAAAGAAGGATATCATATCATTGTTTGAGAACAGAAAAATGATTCATGAACTGTCGATGAGAAAGTGAGGAACAATAAACAGATGTTACTCGTTGCTGATATGGCAATTGTCCCACAAAAAAGGACGATTGCAGCAGGGGAGGCCTCCGGCTAATCCAGGTGTCCGCAATGCCGGCCAGTCAACGGGGTGAATGCTTCGAGAACCACGGTCATCCCAACGCATCAATCCGCGGTCTACAGGCATTGTTCAAGACTTAAAATATCCCATTAGTGCCCCTGAATAAGGAATTTCTTACGGTTTCGGAGAGCCCAGGAAAGTGGATTTTCTACTTCGGCAAGAAAGGAGATCCAGCGCGGTCAGGGTTCATCCATCCGGACTAGAGGGTGCATTTATCCAGCTGTTTAGCCTGCGTGGCAGCAGGATCGACGATGATCGTCGATCGAATCCAAAGTACACTGTCAAAGACAGTTCAGACTCTATAGCTTGCTCATAAACCGACAATTTAATGGATTGAATACATTTTCTGACAAACGGCATCGCTAGAAATGTAGGGGGTGAATACATCGTCTTTTCGATTCTACGCTCGAATCGTTTGGGCCGTGGATCCTACCTCAATGCCCGTGCTGGATGCCCCTTCGATCGGCAAGCAACGGAGCTTCCTTTGTCCGAAAAGGGACTATTCGGTGGAATGTTTCAAGACGCGGCCATCGTACTGCGTAGAACAGTCATTTCATGGGAACAATAAACGCATCCTTCAATTAGCCTGAATGCGACAGATGGCCGACTCTTAAGATTCCGATGCTGCAATGCAATCTTCCACCCGCGTTGAAGGATAGTGATCTTACGAGGGCCAAACAGTACGGAATTCAGAGTGGTGTGCACTAACTGCTGCGATGTTCCCCATCGAGCTGTATCCAACATGTTTCCATTAGGAAAATCACTATTGCAGCCTATCTCTTAGAGAAGTGTATTTACGCGGGTCTAGTCTGGGCGACAGCCATCCGAGAGGAGGGCCACAACAGGGATTTGAAAGGGCAAAGCAAAATGTCGAAATCCTGAGCAAGCATACAAAAATGTCAAATTTTGTAAAAAACTGGGATAATGCAAAATCTTCCAAGGGAATAAAAAAACATCACATTTCCAAAGGGGCACACACAAATGTAAAAAACAAACCGCCACTTTTCCGCGTGGCACACAGAAATGTCAAGTTCTTTATGGTTGCTCTACATCGTAATAATGTCCATCAATGAAAAATCTAACATTGGTCCGTTTTTGTAATTTTTTTTCACTATAAAATTAGAGATTTGCAGCCTTTTTGCACTTCAACGCAATGAGTGAATAGCACATGGCTTTGGAGTTTTGAATTCAAATGGAATCCCAAAGACTGGGTGCGTGTGACTTTCACATACGTTTGTGGACGTAAATGTCACACCCATTTTGAGCGCAACAAAGAAATGACACCATGGATGCATGTTACAAGCAAACAAGGCGTCACTCTTATGCACGAGAGTGTATGTGAGCCAAAGACTATGGATCGCGTTGCTATTGGGCGTCACAATAACACATGCGAAGATCTAAACCAACAATGAAACTCCGAACCTGTCACTTTCAAACCAAGAGCAATGCCAGTATGCTACCAGTGCTTGGAAAAATTTTGTGTCAAAGGAATGAAAATGGTTCTTTGATGAGTAGTTTATCTTTTCGGATGTCAATTTGACATTCAATGCAACAGACCATTTGGGCGAGCCCCACATCTAGGCCTTACTATGTGAAGGGATTCAAGAAGAAAATGCCAAATGGGTGTGAACTTCACGCACACAAATGTTTTTGAGTCACACCCATCTTGGTTTTGGGTCCTGTTTGAATTCAAAAATCCAAAACTACCTCCCATTCAATCATCATGTTGAAGTGTAAAAACCCTAGAAATTTCTACTTGTACAATGAGAGAAACAAAGAAAACGGACCAATACAAAAAAACCAATCGATAGATAGTATGCTCATGTGTTGCAACCACGGAGGACTTGAAATTTCAGTGTGCCTTACCCTAAACTAACAACAATTTTTTTTGCCTTCTTTTGTGCCCCTTCAAAAATGTGACATTTTGGCGTGCCCCTTATGAAGTTTGACATCTATGGGTGCCCCTCACAAGAGTTGCCATGTTTACGTGCCCCACAGAAAAGTTCACATTTTGGCATGCCCCGCAACAATTTCCCATCTTTGCGAGCCCTTTTCAAAACCTTGTTAGAATTGCGTTTTTCTTTGCAAAGTGTCATCGAAAAAGTAATAATTGCTACGAACATCAAATTCCCAACCTCAAACATCCATCACTCAGGGTCATAATTGGAGATTCTAACCGAAAGTTGCTCATGACTTCAATTTTGATAATTGTATTTCAGTTTTATAAAGGGTACAAAGTTGCAATCGCGGCCATAAATATGGAGTGCATTTCTAGGAATGAAAAGCTTAAGGTTAATGAATGTATCGATGATTAACAGGACTAAATGAAAAACCTCACATGTTATACTAGAAACGTATTGTTTAAAGACTTGATGGGACTTGCTACGCAACAATGTATAAGCAGAAACAAGCAACGTGCAAATCTAGCATGGAAAACTAGAAATGTGTCAAAATATGTCTTAAATGGCTCTGCCACATCATAGGCATTATGTAAAAGGTACCAAAAAAATGGAATTAAGGAACACTCCATTAAGCTAAGGCTAGTTGGTTGTTGTAATCTTCATTTGGCAAATCATTTCTAAGAATTACACAGAAATCGTAAGTTCAATTTACCTTCCGGCCTCAAATTGTTAGGTTCCTTCACACGGTTTGCGATGTTTTCATTCGATAAGTCTTCGGAAAGAGTTTAACAAGGAATGATGTTTCGAAAAAAATGACGCTTGAAACTCTGGGCTTGTCTTTGTAAGAGAAATGCTAGGTAAGTGCCGAGGGTGTCAAATTTGTTGGCAAGCATCCCTCAACTATAAGAGACATCATCACTGAAAGTAGTCTATACCTTGGTTCATTTTTTCCTTTGGCCATGTTGTAAAGATCCTTCGATCCATGTCGTAGTATATATTTGCCATAATGTCCATTTCGATGTCATGTTTTCCCATAATAATCTACCCTTCGTAGCATCCTTGACTGTTTTAGCCATAATCAAGCGAGCCTTGGCTCCTCCTTTCAAATGTGGCCTTCAAGGTGGCGGATAGAGAAAAGATCATCCAAAAATGTTTTTGAGTAAAATGGTTAACACATTTTTCCGTATGATTTGGTGTTTTCCATGGGAATCCCATTAAAATCCATGCATGATTCACATCTAAAGAAATTTCCATTGTGCAAGACTAAAAAACTATAGCAAGAGGTGGAGTAATGTTTTTGGGAAGAAGTCAATGAATTCGAAGCTTTACCTAGGAATTAAATAAGTTCTTTCATGTAATGATGACAAATTACCCATATTATTTGAATTTTTTTATGTGTAAATATCATGTCAATACATGTGAACTCATTCACCTAAAAGCATTCATTCATCAGATATAGAAAACGATCTGAATTAAACATATTTCTCAAGTAAGATTTTTGGGAATTATTTTTTCACATTTTTTAGTACAAATGATGAAACGTATTCATTATCATGAGAAACGTTTTTCTTGAATTCATACAATTACTTAGGGTTTGTAAACAAAATAGATTCTATCATTTGTTTTTGGTGTCAAAACAATCGTTTTCTCTGCTGAGGTTTCATACTTATTTCAACGTACCGATTCTGTTTCTTCATCATTTCGAGCATGCTTGAAGGTAAATTGTTTACCTTTCATGTCCAACTTTGTTCTTTTTGATATTTTGAATTTTTTTAGGACATCACTGGATGCTTAAGGTTCCTTTGTTGTCAATATCGCATGTTCCTATGATCTTCCTCGTCAACCGCCTTTATAGCCGCTCTTCGAGGAACTGGAGCACTCATCATGACTGCTAAAACAGTAAGGGAGGCTGCGGACCGCATTCTTCTATGGCCAAATTCGAACAGAGTGACTCTTTACGGCCAATATGGATGATTGCGCCTAGCTCTAGTGCTCAAACAGCCTAGGATGCGCCTGGTTAACGTTGGAAATTGCTGCTCGCGCCATTATCCCAGCTTGCGACTAGTTGGTCGTGGCCAACACTAGAACAACGACGTTTGCACGTGTCACAAGCTTTTTGATTTCCAAAAACGAGCGCAAATTCTGGCCATCTACATGTGAAGGCGCATTTTTGGCATCCCAAACATCGAAACAAGTGGTTGCTTGTCTCCTTTTTCACGCCCATTCAAGTAAAAAACGAGGCAGGCAACGAGGGCATCGCATGGTGCATCAATCCACCACCCTAAGCAAAATCGTTCCCCCTCAACGCACGTCTAGTGACTTCTTGCACGCTTGTAGGACTAGCATTGGACACAGCCGAATTGCCCACTTTCCCCTCGACAGAAGGCAACGTTGGCAATTGTTTGCAGTTCTTGCTCACTAGACGCATCCCGAAGAACAATAGCCAAACCCCTACCCTAACCCCTTCCCATGGCGTCACCAGAGGCAACAGCGGTAGGAGGTACAACACCATATTTTGTTCCTCGTGCCATTCCATCTGCACGAGCGATCATCATCGCCATTTATTCCCATCAAGCGAGCAACTATCAGGGAAGTTTTGTGGCTACCGCAGCTGACGTCCCCTTTCTTCATCCTCACAATGGCAACTCAAGGTTAGGAAGTGCTTCTACAAGCCAAAACATCAGTGAGCAAAGGCTAGGATGCCACTTGAGAGCTTTACAGAATTGGGCTGGACCCTCATCACTTGTTAAAGCCAACTTTAGCGAAGAGAAGGACGGATGTGGGCTTCGCAAACATGAGATGAAGGAGCGCGCATGGAGCTTACTACTAGACAATTCACGTGCTCCTAGACGGCTTTGCCGAGCTGTCGGCAAAGACGCTCTCAATTGCACGGTGGTCTCCCATAGAATAAGCCTCCATTGTGCGCAACTTCAACAACAAGTTGAGGGTTGCAATAGAGGCAACAAGAAGCCCCCATTCACGTACAAGGTACTACAAGTTAAGAATAGTGTAGTTAGCATCAAGGGAGGTTATTGAATGCTGTGTCAAGCTAAGAACCTCAGTGGGTCGGGATGGGAGAACGGTCCGCCTGTGTTTGACCAGGAATGTTGGGGCGAGTTTCAAACCGTAGATGCAAATGGATAGCTTGGTTTTTAAGAGAAAAACTTTATGTGGTTTCAGCAGTGTTATGCGGTGTGGCCACAAGTCATGGCGGCCGGTGGTAATGACCGTGACGCAAGAGGTGGAGCAAAAAGAGCCGCTCTATGGGAGAAGCCCGCTGCTTCACAAAATGTTGAGGTAATGTGCCTTGTTGTGCGGGGGCCGCGCGAGGTGGGGAAAATCATGCCAAAGGAGTTACTTGGTTTAGAAGGCAACACAGTCATGATGGAAGATTTGAACGCGGAGGTTGACGAAGTGGAGGACAACGAAGGAGGGATATGGGGTGACGCCGAGGCGTAATGGTGAGGGTAGTACCACGAGGCGTACAAAAAGGGATACCTTAAGGAGTTGTTGGCACCTGAGCCCTCAAACCTCTCACGAGAAGGTTTCAAGTGTGCTAGATTGATGCGTGTGGTTATGGGTCTTCTCACGGCAGGTGGTGTACCGGCTGTCGGTGGTGCGGCGAGTGGTGCGACGGGTGTTGGTTGTGCAGTAGGTGGTGTAGCGGCAGCCGGTGCTGTGGCGATTGGTGATGCGGCAGCAGCAGTGCGTGGTGTGGCAATTATAGGTGGTTTGCCGACAGTTGGTCGTGCTACGGCTGTAGGTGCTATGCCGGCAGTTGGTGGTGCGGTGGTACTTGGTGGTGATGTAGATGTTAGAGGTGTAGCGGCAGATGTTGGTGATGCGGCGATTGGTGGTGTTGCGGTTGGTGGTGCGGCGGTTGGTGGTGCGACAGTTGGTGGTGATGAAGTTGATGGTGATGCGGTGGGTGGTGATGCGACTGCGGCGGATGGTGCGGCGGTTGGTGCGGCAGGTAGTTTTCCGGCGGGGGTTGGTGTTACGGTGGTGGGTGGTGGTGCGGCGGCTTGAGGTGGTGTTGCTGAACATGCACGGCGGGCTTGTGGTGGAGGTGCTTGTAGGACAAGAGGGGGGGATTCAACCCTAGTGCCAAATCTTGGAAGAGGGTATGGGTGTTGCCTTGGGCTATGGCCTGTCTTTCTTAAGTGCTGGTCGAAGCCTTGCACACACTGCACTTAAGTTAGCAGGTAGCCTAGACCGTATGGCAGAACCACACCCTGGGCGTTGGATGGTGAGGGCCCGCGACATCATCGCAATGCTCAACGCGACCCAAGACAAGAAGGCAAAAATCATGTAGCTCATTAGTAAGGACCCACAAGGTGCTGAGTGGTTCTGTAGTGCCGACATCCATACACAATAGATGTGGGCGGGTAAAAGTTGGAACCTATGTTCCGTTGCTTCATATCACACCACACCATCTTAGTAGCATCCTCTCGTCCTTTTCCAACTTGATTCATTTTGCCTGCACTATCATTCTAACATGTGTTACATCGTTATTTTCACATGAAAATCATCACATTGTAACATCTTGCGTGTGTGTTACTACTTGTATGTTCATTGTAGGGCTCTTGACAAGATGGGCATACGCGTACAACACCCTGCGTCGGCAATGAAGAACTTTTCTGGAGGTTTCTCAAAACCCTCTACACATGCGTGCCTATACACAAATCATCATGTGCACTCTCTTTCCACCCCGCGTGCACCCACGTAATAGTCTCATCGAAGTTCACTACAATGAACACGTTCTGGGTTTTTCTACCCTTCATGTTCCAATACGGTCCTTGAAGCTCCTTAGGGACCCAGGTTGGAATGTGAGTGCCGTCGATAGCGCCAACATAATTCTTAAACCACGGCATGAACCGCGGATTCTTGACAATTTTTCTAGGTACACCATCACCAGGGGATAGGTGAATGATAGTCGGTGCAATCTTAAGAACCCGTCGCATCACTCTACCAAAGTGCATACCCATGGTCTCCTTTGAGTACTGAAAAGTCTCCCTCAAGCGTCTTTGACCCTTCCCACCAATCATCTGGCAGAGGTACATGGTTATGGAATCCTTGATGCCTACATGCCTTGTGGGCTCAATGCCCTGGTACTTCTAGCACTTGTACCAGTTTATCAAATCGCCACGAGTCGAGGCCCAAAATGTCGTAAACATTGAGCGTGCTTGCTTTGCGCGACAAGAGCTCCTCCACGAACTCACTGCCTTGTAGGGGACGGGTGAGGTAGGTGCGTTTGAGGTATTGCAATGCTCCATACATGCAGATAAACATGTCGAGTGCTAACTGCTGCTACATTATTTCTTGAGGTAGTACTTCGCCATTGTCATCAGCCGGGTCCATCGATGATGCTTTCTGGGACCTGAGAACTGTTTGGGTGTCACCAACCAAGTCCGAAAAGAGGGGATGGAGAGGAGTTGGGGATGTGGATGGGAGAGGAGTTGGGGATGTGGATGGTGGAAAAGAAATGGCTGAAGCGCACGCTCCTGTATATGTAATGAGGCTGCCGGATGGAGCGCTCTTTCTTTTTTCAACGTGAATGGTGAAAAACGCTGAAGAAAAAATATACGCGAGCCCTCAACAGCGGATCCCAGCGGAATGGAATCGGAAGCTGTTCAGCAGCTTCCGATTCCGCTGGAAATAGCCGCTAACAGCGATTTCCAGCGCTTACCATCTGCACCCCCAGCAATTGTGACGGTATTGTCCGGGGCTCGATGTCTTTCGTTGGGCATTTGTTGGCAAGTAGTTGAGCATACGTCGAGTCCTTTGGCGGCGAGGATGTGGCGACACGTGATGAGCATGCCGAAAAGCGGTCCTTGCGCTTAATCGTCTGCTTCGATTTCGTCGATTTCAGTTGAGCTGTCCACATGCAACACTTGGATTACTGATTTCATGCCTCGAGTACAGCATTGCATGTTCTTTCTCGGAATACAAACCAGATGA
>SZWC01033000.1:16182-20231 GCA_023375785.1 Penium margaritaceum | reverse complement strand
AGAGAGAGAGAGAGAGAGAGAGAGAGAGAGAGAGAGAGAGAGAGAGAGAGAGAGAGAGAGAGGCGGCAAGATGCGGATCACCCTTACGTGCAAAGCAGACAAGATGGAGGACACTCATTTCCATTCCCTACAACAACACACATCTGGATAAGCCTTCAAAGAATGCTTTATTTAGGAAGAATGTATAAAGTCATGGAGTGATCCTTGCATGGGTCAGTTTTGTGCCACAGATGAAACACAGGTCAATGTTGTTAGGAGTTAAATATCTGACACACAAATCCATAACATATGTACAAAAGCACAATTTTGGATTACCAATCCCTTACAAGGGATGTACAACAAGAGGATGAGACCTGCATTTGAATAACGGGCTTTTAAAGATTTCAATGATTGACGTCTCTCTCCACTGACACATTAATGATGTAATAAGGTGATATTGTTTGTGATGAATTTGTGACCAACAAAATATTGGTAGCATAGATATCAATAAACAACGTTGGGAAAGCATGGCAAAAGTTTAACAACTAACCATTTGAGTGCCTTAACATGTAGTAGAAAGCTCTTCTTCATTCTCCTGCTTTTCCCCTAGCACCAAACAAGTGTCACAGTCTTCAAAGTCCGATAAAGTTTTGCCTTTTCTCAGTCCCATGCTTTCATCCAATGTCAACCTTGCTTTCTTGTCATGTGGGCCAGAAGCATCCAAGGGTAAAAAGGTATCAACAAGGAAGTAGCCACCACATTTAGGATTTTGCACATCGTCCCTATTGCAATGGTATAAAGGTAGGGCCAACAAGAAGCACATTGGGTGTGAAGACCAAAAAGAAGAAGATGAGAAGAGGTACTTTATGGAGGAAGAAGACAAGAATTATGAGAAAAGTCATGTGGAGTACCTGCCAAAGGAATTCTGTGTTAGTTTTACCTCTTGTATTGTGAGAGAAACCTACATCTCTTCAATCATACATGTTTTCCAAGAGTTTCAAGTTGTTTCCAGGCCTTTGGACAACCAAGAGCTGCAAGTCATTGCTTAAGAAATGAGTTTTCTAAACTAAGAACTTGTGCCAACCGTGGAGACCTCCCACCATGTGTTTGCTTCGACCACAGTGACCTAGGAACATTTAAGTGAAGCATGAGATTGTATTGATTTCAGTGACATAGGTTGTAGACCCGGGCACATTTTTGCCTCACTGGTATTGAGAGCTGACAAGTGGGTAATGGACGGTTTTCATTCAACAGTAGCCACGTCATGCTCACAACCTTGTATGCATGCTAGTGTTCCCAAAAAGCATACATATACAAAAAGCAACAAGGGTGTTTCAAGATGTACACATGATTTAGTGACGGCGTCACAACGAGCCCTTGGTGGCCTTCCAGTTTTGGACAAATTTAGTGGTACAAGAGATATAAGGCCATCCATGATGTAGCGGGAGGGCCGGTTTGGCCCTCTCTCCTTGCAATAGTGAGGGGGTGGCTCTCAGCCACCCCTTTCTATTGTGAGGGCTGGCTGAGGCTGGTGGTGGTGGGCAAGAGGTCACGACGTTAGTTACAACTACTACACCTCATGGAGATGGTGCAGCGCGAAGCCGCAGACAGGGCCATGGACAGGGCCGCGGCCGCGGAAATGTACCAGTCGTGATAACGGGCAGGGTCGTGGTGCTGGTTTTTCCCACCCCTGAGTGGTGTTAGTGGGGACCACTTAAGGGTGAAACTGGATTATGAGTGTGGATTCATGTTTTTGGATGAGGATGTAAAACACTTCCATTGTTTGACGAGTTTGTATTTCTCTGTTGTCTTCTTCCCTCTTGTTAAACCTCATTGTACACTTGCTGATAGACATTTCTCACTAAACCTTATGTTTTTGGACGAGATGAAGGATCGAACATCCTTAGTGGTGACGACTTCATCCACTATGCAAGATTTGTGTGATGTAGTAATTGAAACAAATTCCATCAGGGTGGTAAACTCAATCACGCTCACAATATCATCGGTTGACGAGTTTGACCCAGTCAAGTTTAAAGAGTGGAAGGTGCTATCCGACTTCACACATTAGCTAGGAGATATGGACTTGAATGGGTGACTCATGGGAATTGTAGTGTCCGCCGTACTAATCTTGTGTTTATTTCAAACTTAGATTATCCAGCCTGTTCACATGGAAGAGTGTGGGCATTGTGACAGTTTCATTAAAAGGAAACGTAGCAATTGCTCTTGTGAATGTACTAGTCGACACTGGAGGATGACTCCTTTGCTAGCCTTAGCTTTATGTGACAGGTGGGCATGAAGTACGAGCCAACAAATGGCGTAGTTTTTGTTGGTGATAACGTACGGTCCCCACAATCGATACCTGCAAAGAAAAAAATTGCGTCCAAGGGAACACACAAAGTGTGTACCCTTGAATGCTGAAGGTACTCAATCTTCTTCACCCGTTTGACATGGCGCTGGACCATCCCCTACCTCTGCAAAAACAAGGCTTGGATGTGCTTTGAATCAAAGCGCTTGATCCTTCAAAAGGAACAACATCATTTTACGTTGATTCCAAGTACGGAATTGTCACCAACCTGACTAAAATTTCATGTCAGATTGTCTACGATACAGGTCAAGAGATGGATTAAACAAGGTTGTTGATACTTCTTGGCTTAGCTACAAAGCGTGAAGGACGACATGAACGAAGACACGTCACAAGACATTCAACATCTATTGGTAGAGTACTCAGATGTATTCCAAGACCCACTGGTTGGGCTTCCACCAGAACGGCACATGGATCACACAAAATTTTGCTGCAACCAAAGGCAACTCCTCCGTTTAGACCCATGTATCTCCTTATTCTGGCATTAAGGCAAGAGGAAAAATACCAAATCAAAGAGTACCTTTCAAAAGGGTAGATCAAGCCAAGTAGCTTGCTGTACGGTGTGCCGGTCCTTTTGTGAAAAAAAGGACAATGGCTTACGCATGTGCATGGAATACCATGCGCTGAAAAAGCTAAAACTGAGATATTGATCCGCCTTTCACAGATGTAATACCTGTTTGACCAACTCCAAGGGGGAAAAAAACCCTTTTTCCCTTGGATGTGTCTCAAGGGTACCATCACATCAGCATCACGGAAGATGATATACCAAAACAACATTCCAAACACAAATGGGAGACTATAAATTCTGGGTTTTGTGCTTCGGGCTAAGGAACACCTAAAAAACCTTATAGGGAGAAATCAACGGAACGTCTGTCAAGAAACTTGGTCATTTTGTCTTCGTTTACCTGGACAACATCCTAGTTTTCTTTAAAAGTAACGGATAAGCACATAGATACACATTTCAATACACTCTCCAATTTAAGTCAGGCTAGTGGGAGGGGGGATTCTTCCTGGCATGGCGCAACTGCCACCTGGTTGTTTTATTGGGCACCGTTTGCCATTTGTACGCACCTCATTATTAGATAGAATTTCAGGGTTTGAGAAGAGTTTGCCATGTGAAATCTGATAAGTTTTGACCATGTATACTATAGCATCGATGGACGAAGCATCGCCGCAAATGCATTTGACTCAGTTCACCGGTGTACAACATCCTTTGTTTTCTCATACTTCGCGACGTTCACTGTCCCATACATTCACTCAATATACTTTCCAGCTGGGGGAGGGGGGTGGGGGGGATGAGAGGTCCATCCGATACCCCCCCCTCCCCCGATGGAAATGTTTTACATGGTGAGTGAATTGGAAAGCGTATGGTGGTTGCGTCACTAGAAATACACGACTGTATTGAGAAAAGAGCAATAGCAAGGAAGCAATAGGAAACTCGGAATGAACACTTGTGTACGTGTTTCACCTTCCAACAGATAAACCTCGTAATATACTCCCTATTTACAAACAAATGTCGCCAGGGGGGAGGGTAGCTCGCGCGCCGATAAACTGCCACAGTGTGCTTTGAAAATGGAGGTGCACACAGCCGACCCCGATTTTGGCACAAATACAACCAATGGCTACTTGCATGCCGGATTCCACTTTTGACACAAACTATGCCCGTAATGAAACAATAAACTAACGTAGAATAGCATTTTGTTTTCAT
>SZWC01033000.1:8682-11182 GCA_023375785.1 Penium margaritaceum | reverse complement strand
CTTCACCTCCCACATTGTCCCATGCATCAAGGGGCCATCTCCATGCCTTTGCTTTGAGGATTGACATGCCGATGAATGTTAGGAGTCCAACAAGTATGGGACTTACACCCCATGTTGCGTACTACTCCTCGATATCCTTTTGCAGTGGCTGCACGACATCCACGCTCCTTGGATGTGTAACCTAGTGGCATGTAACAAGTAGATATGCATGGAAAGTTAGTCATCATTCACAACTAGAATAAGCAATATGCGTGCTGGGGCCATGCATCTAGGCTCATTCGCTTGTTGGCTTTACCCTCAACCATGCTTAGCTCGGCGCACATGCGCTCAAAGTACTACTCCACAACTCCGTGCATCCATTCATGTGTTGTTTTCCATCTTTCCAGTGGTTGGAAACAAAGGAAAAGTGTCCTCCTTTCTCTCCCAGGTTATGTGAGTTTCGGTTCATGTGGCTGTAGAAGTGGGAGGAAAACAACAACAAGAGGATCAAGCAGTTTACATTGCAATGGGCATCACTTTGGTGTGAAGGAGATTGATAGTGGTCACACTTTTATTTTTTCAGTTTTACAGCTTTTGGGTAGATTTAATGGCCAATTTCGTAGTATCAGCTGCATTTGTCATACCCGCACTCATTAGGATCTTTGGTACCTTGCCTTGTCCCATTCCACCACCATAGCCTATTTGTTCCTGGTCTCTTTCTGTTAGGATTTTTGTATCCAAGTTGCTTTCATAGCCCTTTCCTCTCTACTTCTCTTTCTATTTCTAATTCTTAAGTCCTTTCTTTGTTATTGGGTTATTTCTTCAACCTTGGTAAGCCCCGGCCTTGGGCAAAGTCATTATTCCACATCCATTTAGACAAGAGAAGCCCCACAAAAAACATTTAGAAGTGTTTCATTGAGGATCAAGTGTGTTCATACCATAGATAGTGTATGATAAAGAATGGGATAATAGCTTTTTTCAGGCTCACTTTTAGATGAACTTTTTGGCAGTCCACCACAACCAATAATTGCACGTATTTGAGTCCATGCACACCCAGTGGCAGGAATCGATACTCGCATATTGTATGCTATCAAACATACAATGGCTCACCGTGGACTTTCATTCCTCAAATAGCTTAGTCAAGCATTTCCAACAGGATTTCCCAACATGGACATAATAAAGGAGCATCATAGATCCCATCCATGTTATGCTCATGGGAATAGGAAAATGACACAATGACTGTTTTCCATCACAAAAAAGGATCAACCACTCCATGGTACTCTGTTCAAACCAACATTTTAACACCAGGTCGAAAACAAATAGCATCAACACCTGAAGGTTCACTATGTCCATTGCATTTTGTTGATGGATTCAAAATGATGTGGTACTTCATCCTTGATGAAAAAAAAAGGGGTCATAGCTATTTGAAGTTGGTGACCTAGAGCACAATGAGACAATAGAGAGCCACAAACTATTTTTTATAGCAACCAGTGGGAAATGATCTCCATCCATGGTACTTAGAAGTAAAGGAGGAGCAAGGCCTTTCATAACTAGGTGTCACCTCCACGGACAACTCAGACTAATGGAGTCGTATTATCTTGGCATCACAGTATGAAGATGTGAGCCTGTAGTTTTGTATTAATATCTGGACTTCCTCTTGTATTACGGAAAAACACAGTGATGTTTGGGTTTGAGAATGAATTCCTCTTGGAAAGCAGAAATTCAAGGTGTGTTAATGGTAGTTGTAATACAACAAGAGACCTGATTGTGCTTAACCCATGCCAAGAATTCTCTAGGTAGTTGAATACTCATGCCTGATGGTTAAAGAATCTTGTCTATCTCTGAGGGAGCTAGTACAAGACCAAAGGCATGGTATTGATACACAATTGAGACAAGAAAACTTCACAACACGCCTGAAACGAGGATTGGTCTGTAAGAAATGGAATCACCTGAAATTCCTACTACAAATTCCTTGAAGCTACCTCAAAATGCACTGATGAATTTCTTTAAGGCTGACTGGAATCATGGCACTTTGAGGATGAAAAGTTCACACGTCATATGTAGACAAGAAATGCAATATTGAGTTCAGAAATTCGAATATACAATCTTTCCCCTTAGATCTTGACTGAATGAGCACAAATGTCTCATGGAAATACAAGATGGTTAATAGGAAAAACAATATTGGTCTTTGGCAGAGATTTGTGACCTAAGGTCCTTAAGAAAGTTTCACAAGATAGCACAACTAATCCAAACCACTGTCTCTATAGTGATTCATATGGGTGGCATGTTTGGAAAAACTAAACGATAACCAATAATCCCATCCATTCACAATGTCTTATGAGAAAAACATTACACATAGGATTTGACCATCAGATCTGAGCCTCTGGACTATGATATGTGGCTTGGATCTGAATCTGGCCCTTCACATGGGAGATAACTTTGCATACAAGAGTTTTGTGTACCACATGGATTATTGTGATGTTATCTTCCATCTTGAAGGCTATCAAAATAATAAAGATTC
>SZWC01032997.1:1789-20235 GCA_023375785.1 Penium margaritaceum | reverse complement strand
GGGGGGGGGTCAAAATTCATACAGCTTCCAGTTTGTTAGTGCGTTTATTATGTTGTTCTGGGAAAGCAGAGTGTTTAAGCAGAAGGCAGACTACCTCGTGGCTGTTTCCTTGGTAAGACCTATGCAAGGAAATGTTCTGATTTACACCAAGTTCACATCACTCCTGTCACAGTGAAAGATGAAGGGCTTTCATTGAATGGTGTGAAGCTGCAGCCTGACAATCGTGTTCTGTTGTTTCCTCAAGGAGGGAACAGAGTCTCACATGCAGAAGTGCCTCTGACTGAAAAGGAGGACAGTCGCAAACGGTTACAGCAACCTGGCAGTTATCTGCTTCCCCAGCATTCCTATGCAAATTCATTTTCACCAGATGAAGGGCTTCCACCCTATCCCATTCCATGCACCCTCCGGGTGCATGGATTGGGATGGGGTGGAAGCCCTACAGGCTCAAGACGGGACCCTCCGGGTGTACCCTGTTCCAGGCAGTGCCCTGCCAAGTTCATAGCCATTTGAAAAGAAGGCATGGTAAACAAGCAACGTGAATGTCAATGCAATCCTAAAAAGCCCAGAATCAGGCAAAAGGGGAGAGAAAGGGTCATGAGGGAGTCCCATCTTGCAGGGCTAGCATGCCGCACATCGATCTCTGACACTCTTATGCATCACAGAGCTTTGCAGCAGCTCACATGGGCAGTTGTGAAGAGGCAGTCTGATAATGGGCGCCAATCATCATGAAATTACGAAACAACTTCACTACATCTAAGTCCGAGCAGGCTATTTCAGGGTGAAGCTGAGGTGGTGAGGAGCAGAGGAAGGCGAAGGCTTCCAAAAATCAGCATCATGCTGGAGCCTTTGAATATGGATGAGCAGCATGCTGGGGCAAATACTGATGATGAGAAGCCGTAGTGTGAAGTTGGCATCCAAAACGGCAGTAGGAGGAGCTTGTGGCTCATGCAGGCTGCTATTTCTTCTGCCCTGATAGCTCGCAACCCATGCTGTTGGTCCAGAGCGGGTCACCAAACATTTGCGCCTTAGTCTCCTTCAGGTCGTAGTCCGACAGAGCCATCATCCTCCCTGGCCGTGCCGCGCGCTTCAACAGCCTTCGGAGCGGTGGCTGCCTCCCATGCTGAAATCCTGCTCCATGATTTGAACCGGGGTCCTCACTTCCACAAAAGTCATCACCACTCTGCCCACGGCACCCCTGACCGAGCTGCTGAAGCTTCAGGGATGCTTCCAGAAGGCTTGGAGGTGCAGCTTCCACAGGCTGCACGTCCAATGACGGTCGACTGCAAGCGGCTGCGAAACCATGAGCACCATCCCCCTCGGCTTGGTCAGCCATGGATCCAGCAACACCGTGGAGTGCAGATGACAAGCCCGCCTCGGGCATGTGCGACCAATGTCCTGGAATCCTGGGAATAGCAGCTGCTAATGTTTCTTCCAAGTCAGTTGCTGTTGCTGAGCTACTTTTCTGCCTGCCCACAAAGATCTCCCCACCAGCCCCTACTGTAGCAGTCGAATGGAAAGTACGTGCGATGACTGGTTGCACGCTCAAGGGCTCACGTTGACTCATAACCTCCGGGTAGAATGGCGCTCCCACCATCTCCACTGCCGGTTGGGAATGTTCCCTCCGCTTGGCTGGCCTGGGTGGATCCGGTCTCCCGGCATGCTGACATGGCTGGTGCTGACGTGTCCGTTGCCGGCTTGGATCGCTCGTGCGAGCCGCAGCCTGGTCCTCTGGCCATAAGGGCTTCCGCTTGTGCCTGGGGCCCTGAAGCGAGCAGTCTCCCTTGATCTCCATCTGCAACCGAGCATCTTGCCGGGGCGGTGTCGCTGGTCGCCTGCTGGAACAGCAGTCGTCGCTGCTGCGGCGGCGGCTGGACCTGAACCCGCCCTCATGAAGCTCCCTTGAGAGTTGGGAGTCGATCTCCGCGAGGTCTTGGCTCGACTGCCGCGAGGGGGAGAGGGAGAGGGAGAGGGAGAGGGGTCGCTGGCGGAGGAGGGAGGGCGAGACGCGGACGCCAGGCAGCCTCAGCTGAATGTCTTCCAGGCAAGCGTCGATGCAGGCGGGAGTTAGGGGTGCGGGGGCGGCAGAAGTGGCGCGGAGTGCATTGGAGGCATTGGCGCCAGCAGCGGCGGCGGCGGCGGCAGTAACAGCGGCAGAAGGCGAGGCAAGTTCTCGCGCCTGAGAATCGGTGCGGGGTCCGTGTGCGGTGTGGATTTTGGTGCTGTCGCTGCCGGCAGCGCACAAGGAGAGCATGGTGGCGGCGGTTGCGCGGA
This sequence comes from Penium margaritaceum, assembly GCA_023375785.1. Classification (NCBI taxonomy): domain Eukaryota; kingdom Viridiplantae; phylum Streptophyta; class Zygnematophyceae; order Desmidiales; family Peniaceae; genus Penium; species Penium margaritaceum. The sequence goes on along the minus strand of SZWC01032997.1, from coordinate 17,964 downwards.
CGGCGCCACCAATTTTTTCCCGACAGGAAAGTAGGATCAGAGAAGCAAATTGCCGTCTGTGCAGGACAGTTGCGTGAGTAGAACGCCTCGACTACGTCGAGCTTCACCGGCTGTTCCCTGGCGCCTCCCACTCACCCCTCGCCGGAAATGGTAGAGTGGGAAGGTAAAGATTCGCAGATAATTTCACAATAGCTTTCTGCGCGAGAGTACAAGCACTGCAGTGAAACCATGGCAGCGAACGCTGCCGCGCCGCAGTTCCGTGATGCCGTTGTCTCGCGGTCGTGGCATGGCCAGGCAGGACGATTCGATACGCGATCTACCTCGCCGCTGTAAGCGGTGCAAGCGACCTTTGCTTTGCGTCCACGTGCCGCTCACGCGACACAAAGCCTGCTCTGATGACGCAAAACCTCGAGCACAACTGGCCATTCGAAGAAAACGCAAACTTGGAGGGGTAATCATAAGAGGCTGCGAATGTATCTACCACTCTCTGTACAGTAAAACTGTGTCCCTCAGCGAAGAAAACTGGACAAATCTATCCATCACCAACTCAAACAAGCAATATTTGGGCGACTGCAAAGGTAGCATGCATACCGCCATACTTCTCAAATATTTGGAGTTTGAATTTATTTCCCGAATTTCCTCACAATATTCTAATGTACACACTCATTTTCAAAGAAGTATGAACAGTACATAACACCCATAAGAGGAGGGTTGCCTTATTCGTCTTCTTCATTCCCTCCTTGCATAGTCAATAACATTGCAGAAACGATTTATGGAGATGATTGGAGAGGGGTTCAAGTTCTCCAACAAATACCTAGAAAAAAATATATTTTGACAAATATACAAGGAAGGGACCTCCAAGAAATCAACCCCCCACAACACCCTCAAGAGAATGTTTTTCGCCTATGCAAAAACATACCCTAATCAAAATGTGAAGCTTCGTCTTAAAAATAATTATTCAAAACATGCATCAATTAGTGACGCCCCTTACTTAGTGCATTCAACATGTTAAAAATGAATAAAAGAACATCACATGCTTCAATCATTTTGACCAACTTGACTTTGCCACAACCATGTTGATAACTTTGCGTTCCATGTACCACAACAATGTTTTTCATGAAAAAAATAACTTTAACCAAGTTTCAAGTACGGGCATGCCGAAAACCCTTCTTTTCTCATGAATAATAGAGATTCCTCATTCCTTAGAATGACCCAACACACTGTCCACAAAACATGAATACCGACTAACTCTGACTATAATACCCACTTGCAAAAATCTTCAAAAGTTGCAATAAAAAAGTATTGATCTTGAAGATACGGGTACCATTGTTATAAAATCTAATACATAAAACAATTCATTTCAGTTTTTGTTTCCTCAATGTTTTCAACAGATGAGACGATGTATTGAATAGAAAATGTGTGCTTTGTGTGCCAGCGCCGTAAGTGTTCATTTTAAAATTAAACTTGATCAATATTGGTACAAATCATTGATTCATGTATAGGGGGATTAAGTTTTTCTTTGATGTTCACTTTCATCTTTATGGAAACGATGACACTTCATCATCAAGTAATCCACAAACCTAGGCATACACATGCACGGTTGAGGTATCAACATCATTTGATAGCAAAAGGGGTGTGCACCAAAATACGGCCGATGGAATATTCCTTCTTATACATGCCACGAGTGTTCAATTTGCAAATAATAAATTCTAGCTATCATAGTTGGCATCTTGGCCCCATGCACTTGACAATGAACTGTGGGCCATGTATTTGCATGCCTATGACCACGTCATGACGTTCAAAATTCTCTTATCATTTCCAACACATGCAAACCTAATCACAAAACCAAACACAATTATATGATTTCCCTATAGCTTCTCATGGTTGGGCTTTCATTCCGCTATGGTCTCACAAAATCCCTCCTTTGTATGTGGTCTTTCTTGTGTTCCTTCCATTTTTACCTGATAGGAGACATATGGGTAGACTTTTGACCGCCCCCCCTCACATTACCACTACAGTCCATGATGCTTGACCTTATCCTCCACTTGATGAGTGTCACAAGATGAGTATGGGTATGATGGAAAATTGTGCAACATGTTTCCACTTGCACCACCCAATGGGAATGCAATGGACTACCCTCTCTTTCACTACTAAGTTAACTAAAAGGCAAACGTTTGTTCGTTTGTCTCGTAATAGGTACCTTAGTAGTGGTCCTCTTATAAAAAAATCAATTCCTTCATCTTTAAAGACCTCAAAGAGGCCACCTCCATTAAGAAAATTCACATCTAACAGCAAATCACACCGCGCTCTCTTAATCATGGTGCCCATTTTCTTATGAAGTTAAACAAAAGAATCCCGTAAGGCCATACAACCCTCATGTTGCACATTTCTAGCTACATTTAAAAATAACATGACAATTACTATGACATTGTTAGGCCGATTGCTCCCTGTAAGTAAGATCTTTCACAAGAGGGGTGTTCAAGTTTTGTACCCGGTTCTAGATCTTACATGCACTTTCTTACTTCCATGCTTATCCATGTTGTTACTATCATCTGACCAAAACAAGTCATCATTGCTGTCCGACAAATAAAGCACTAAGGCACTTATGAAGGGCACAATCCCAAGAAGCATCGCAAGGAGAAGAGTGCATTCTTCCTCAACAATAACATGGGAGTAAGTCAGGAGCCGATGTAGAACGATGTTTTGTTCATGAAAATGGAAGTTAGCTTTGTGCTTATCAATGCAACCCGTTTAGAGATGAGTTATATCTAGAGGTGGAAAGCTCAAAAAGATTATCAATTGAAGGTACGACATAAGAATGAGAAATGTAATGGTACCATCAACACGTTCAAAGAAGGCCACAAGAGCAATGACACTCGAAGAAATTAAGGCCCCTCTATAAAGGAAACGTGGATGCTACAACATATGAAGTCCACCATGGAGAAGAGCTATGCATTCACCCCTACAAGCTTATGCATATGATGTAAGCATGCAAACAATAGATTCTGGTGTTCCACAATAGAAATCATGAAACAATGTGTTTTCAAAATTATTTAGATAAATAAGATGGTCATGGTTTCTCTTTTTTGCTTACATTATCATAACACGCACTCCATCACCTGAACTATCATTCACGTGCTTTTCCTTTACGTTAGTTTGGATGAAATGATATTAAAGAAAATAAATATCAACACCATTTTGTACGCTCATTCCATCCATGAAAGCTTCTTTTTCATGCATTTATGAAACCAATAGCAGGCTATAACACATGGTTGCACATGCTTCATCTATTGTGAATGAATAGAACATGATGAAGTATTACCTCAAAATAGGTATTTCTATTTGCATGATAGTAGAAGAAAAACAACTATGTCATCAACAAAAATGTAGCTCTTACTCTATCATACTATTCAAGAGGCACACCCGATAGCTCCATAGAAAGGCTATACATTCATAACCATCAATTTTGCTAAAATAAACGCTTCAGTTGAGGATGAGATGCCGTAGGTGGTGCACACATTTGGCGTTTGACCCCTTTTATGAACCATCAAGGCCAAGGATAGCATTGTAGCCACACACCTCGCATGAAATTAGCCATGTCTGTCACTCGTAACAAATTTAATCAAGCTCATGTTTACCTCAACCCACAAGGTATTGTCAAGGAAAAAAAGACTTTGGTTTAGAGTGATTACGAGCATAGAGCATAATAAAGTAGTGGACAAGGCTCAAATGCCTCGTGCCACATGGCATGCAAATGAAAAAAACTTCATGAAATAGATCAATGCTCAATTGATGGAGATGCACCACTTGTAACTCTTTCACTACTATACAATTGTTTTAACCAATTGTGTAGGAGTTGTTCATAAACCACATGCATGGAACGCATGACTTCAGGCTTCGTATGGAAGAAAAGCCGTAACACTTAACTAATCACACCAAGGGCGTGCCTTGGGCAAGGCCATTATAATCTCGTGGCTAAAATGACAAAGCATCAAAGTATGCTAGGGTGAGAGGTGTACATTAATGCAAAAACCTACACGTGTGGTATGTGAGAGGTTATGGTGTCACCACACAAAGGACATAATGCTCAACATGGATGCAAAATTAAATAACAAAGGAGGCTGTCCTATACTTTAGTTTGTAAGCAGGAGGAACGTAAGAGTATTAGAATGATTGAATGTGACATTGCTCGCAAATTTGTGTTGGGTTCTACATGTATGGCACATTTGAGGTTCCCACAATAAATGCAAGTGGAGAGATACTACTATGTAATATGAGGAAGCCAGTGCATCTTATGGTAAGTCCTAACAAGAAGTAGAGTACATGAATATAGAGTTATAGTAAGATGAGAAGTCCTTTGGTAAATATTCATCCTCATCTTACATTTGAAATGAGGAGGGAAAACTACATTGCGTTTCTTTTATCACTTAGTGTTTAAAGATGTGTTACACGCTAAACATGGCATGCATTTAATTTTTTATGTTACATTAAGATTTTAATGTCGAATATTGTTGTCCATGGAATCAAACATACTTTTATATGTACCTTTTGCGAATTTTGCCTTCTTATATCATCCATGGTCCCATGAGGGGAGGGAGCATCTAGTACATGCAAACTTGGTGGCTAAGAGTTGAAAAACAACTGATCTAGTAAACAAGTTCATCCATAGTATAAGGAGACTACTTAAAAAATGTTCAGTGTTGGAGTGAGCTGTCGTTCTTGTGAATTTCTCCTATTCTTTATAGTGTGGTTCTTGTGAGGCAATTTGCTATAAGTATATAAAAGTTTGTTTCAACCATATGCACTTTTCTCAACACTACTTTTTCTTTTAAGCCAGATCATGCTTCTATACGTTCATTCACTCTTTATTATGCAACAGTTGTAATTTATGTGCAGTTCACACAGGGCAGTCAAAAAGGGAATTTTTGTACAAGGCATAGTCAACCTTGGTCATGAAAGATGTGGTACATGTTGAAACAAGCAAGAATCATGCTAGATTTTGGCTTCATCATGGTGTTTTCAATTTAAGTTTTGGAGTATTCCACATGAAGTTATGTATCTTATCCTCATTTGCCAAAACGTTTCCATTGAATAAGTTCTTTTCTTATAGGCAAGTAACTTCCTTTATTCTCTTCCATGAGGTTATGTTTGTTGCCTAGACATTCCCATAACTAGAGTTGAGCAATAAGGGAAGTTTTGGTTACCATGTGCACTAAAAAGGGTTGACAACTGAGGAGTTTCCACAGATGAGGCAAGTAGAAGTGCACAAAACCAACAAGGTTTTGTTCTAATGGTGTGTAGGAAGCAAAGACATTGTCAAGCTCATGCATAACCTTGTGTCCGAATAACTACATTATCATCCTCCCTTTAAATGTTTGATGCCACATTTTAAAGCAGTTTCGAATGCTGACATGGCAACATATAATGAAGAATTTTGAATTGCTAACATTCATACTTGCCAAATAAGTGGTATTGAAGGTGGCATACATTCTGGCTGTAATAAAAATTTCACATCTCTCCACCCTATTTTTCTCACCATCAACCATTCTATACATGTACAAGCCACTTGCTCTCTCTACCCAACTTAGACCCATGTGTAGGTTCAGATTCTCAGAGGTTCATTCTCACAATCCACCAGTCTTGACAGATTTCAACCATTATACCTAAGAGGTTTCCTTAATCCTTGAATGATTTTCAACCTAGAAGATGGTCATCATACCATGATTCTAACCTAAGTTTAAGAATCTCACTAAGATGTTGCTCAAAGTTTTGAGCTTGGATCAATCAAGGCTCTAACCTAAAGTGATTCCTATGTTATTGTTATGCTTCTACATAGTACTACTTAACTTTGTATTCTTGAAACATGATAAGAGATTTCAAGTTCTTTTCTCGGAATTTGTACAAGAATTGCATGGCACACAACAACACTCAGTATAACAGCAAGGCCAAATGATGACATGATTTTGTCCAGCAAACATTGCATTGTACACAACAAAGCAATGACTAATTAAACAATTATCAACCACGAGAGCACTCAAACTGATACACAATTGAATAATGGAAAACGGTGAAGCTCTTTGACAAGAAACATTTACAAGTCTAATTGTCATGAGAACAATAATACCACATGAGTCCACAAAGTTGATAATTAAACGAGTGTTGAAGGCCAAACATTTCTCAAACTAACATCAATCCATGGATCAAAAACACAGTTGGTATCATCACACGAGCTAGAAAGGTTGGGAACCAAATGAAGAGTGGAAACAAACCGTTATTGTTTTACAAAGTGGGAATATAATGTTTAAATATAACGTTTCCACAGCACTTCACAATAGCTAATAAGATGCTAAGGTCTTATCTTTATGGATCCAACATGCCATGAATGTTAAGTGTGATTAAATAAGGTGTGCAAATTTCAAGGACCCCACATTCTTGTTTTTTTACAAGAATTGTTTTTTTTTGTGCATGTATCCTCAAATGTCACCACCAAGTCCTAATGATCCTTCATCCTAAGTCATGCCTTTTTAACATCATAAGAAGTAAGTGATTGTAACTTGGCATTGGTATGTGGAACTCCACGTGCCTTAACTTCTTTATAGTGTATGAACGAACCAATGATTGTCTTAAGATAGCATTTATCAAGCCATTGGATGGCTGGTCAAGTGGAACATGATGAATTTCATTTTTCCAAACCATTCCGACATGCGTCATAATCATGGTGTGATGGCTCAAGTTGAAAGAGAAGAAAGAAGAATTCATTTGTACCTACATCCAACAAAACGAACGATTACATCCAACATTATGAAAGTAAACCTAAACAAATTTTGGCAAGGTAGGCAAGTATTTCAACTTACGTCGACGATTCAAAGAACATGCATCCTTTCTACTTAAAAAATAAATGAGTTTTACTCATCATTCAACATCAACAAATAATGTCAATACAATATTTTATGATGCAGAGTCCTCGTTTTATTGTTGGAATGTCGTGAAAACAATGAGGAAGAGCAAAAAGAAGAAAGACCAAAGAGGTTAACAACCCAAAAGCTCATAATGCAAAGAAACATTTTGAGGAGAGTTGTTCAACATAAAACCTTTGGCTTTTTAAATTGTGGATTTTCAAATCCACGGTTCAAACACAAGGCATGGTTTAAATAAATCAAGCCATGAAAACAATATTCCCATAAGGAGCAAGAACCAAAATGGTGTCTTAACATAGACGTCCGTTGACAGCTCATACCTGCATGGCATGCCACATACCAAAAATTTCGTGATAATCTTTAACAATATTGCTTGTATCAACTAGGGATCCATTTTTATTGTTTCCCAATGTTTGTGGAAAAAGGCGACTTACATCAAAACTAGGCTGCAAAGTCAAATCTTGTAAATTCGTCAAAATATTCTTGGTTTCAAGTTTTGTTTTTCAATTCGTGGATGTGAAGAAAACGTGGGCCTCATGATTCTTTTCCAAAGAAAGGGGATTTCTATTTGATTAAGAATCAAACACTGAGTAGCCTATCTTATGACATAAACGACATCAAACTCAAGCATTTTTAGCCTGATTGGAATAATCGTTTACTTAGAAAACGATACAAAAGAGCCATAATTTCTTGGATATGACAAATGGACACCAACAATTTCATCGTTGCCTCAACATATTTTAAAGACGACTTGATGAGATACAAGAAAAACCTTTCTCTGCGCAAAAGGAATAGTAAGACACTAGAAAACGTGGGAATAAGTGCAAAAATAAATATCTTACTTTTATCCCTATTACTAACCTTGTGTTATGGCTTTTCATCAAAACATTAGTCTAAGAAATCCCAAACATGGATCTCCAAATATTTTCATTGTCGTAAAGAAGTTGCGACATGTAAACATAGGTGATGTAGAGTTCCTCTCTCAAAAAATCTAAACAATGGTTGTGTGACCATAGTTCGTTTTTGCCTTTTCTTTGATGATCATGGAAAACATCAATGCATTTGGCAGAGGATAACACTTAAAGTGGGCTCTCAAAGTAGTTTTAAAAATCATGTGTACAGCCTTACATGGAGTCAAGGGAGGAAAGAAGCATACCACACAAATATATCTTAAATGATTGTATGTGTTACATCCTACGGGGCTTTTCACCTTTCATAATTTGAACCTCAATCTTCGTCAATGCCCTTTTTTTGGATGCCCAAAAAAAGGGGTTACAATGTAAACTCATGATAACCACTAGTGTCTTCAATGATAAAAAACCGAAGTATTCATGGAACATATTTCAGTTTCTTCTTTCACAAAATGAAGAAACTTCACAATGAAAAAGCACACCTAGCAGTTTTATCCCTCAAGAACACCTTGATCTAATGTTTTTTTGTGCCCACAGGAAAGAATTTGGCAAACATTTGCCGCCATCTCTTCCTATTTTAGAAAAAGAGAGAGTCAACCTCCTCAATGCCACCTCTCTTTCTATCCCTCTTTCAGTATAGATGCATATATATATCTACATCTCTCTCTCTCTCTCTCTCTCTCTCTCTCTCTCTCTCTCTCTCTCTCTCTCTCTCTCTCTCTCTCTCTCTCTCTCTCTCTCTCTCTCTCTCTCTCTCTCTTTCATCTTTATCTCACTTCTCCTACTCACCCCTTACTCAAATGAGGGCAAAGGACCTCAATGGCTGAAGGCTACAAGCCTTAAATAAAGACGCTTTGTAGAACAAATACGGAGGACTAAGTCACTAATCCAATCCACGATTGGTCACCACACAAGTTCTAGAACACTTAGGTGGATAAATACAAGCACACTGGCAGAGTACGTTGCTAATCCATAAAAATTTGAACAAATGAGGGCAAAACTGACAACCCACAACATTCTTCCTCACCACATTCCTCCTAACTATGGACCATCCAAGGGGACATTGCTGATGGAACTCCGATGCAATGAAATGTATACATAAACACTTTCACTCATAAATTAACATGTGTATCAACTTTGCTTCATAAAATAAAATTCATAGATAAATATAGACACATTCCTCCCATTAGGGTTTAAATATTCATGTAATCACCAAAATGGCCCTCGTCAACCTTTACAGTGTCAGTCCTTACGTTATGCCTTATGGGAACTTTGTTTTCTATGTCCACAATCATGTGATGTCCCTTTCCTTGAGCCTTTTCATGCAATTTGCTTCTTTTCATGAAACACTCTGGATCATACGGTTCAAGTTTTCATTTTAGGCTTTATAACAAAATGATATTGTGAATTACATGTTTTTTTTTCATTAATTTTTCCCCCTCCATTACGGAGTTTGTCAGGAATATGTTGAAAGGTTGAGGTGGCAACAAAAGGCCACCAATGCGTCCACTTTAAGTAAGGAAATGACATGCAATTATTTGTAAGCTGCCTTTCTTCTCTCTTACTTTCTCCCTCTCCTCCTCTCTTCTTTTGTTCGTAAACAAGTTACAAGCTTAGAGCCATAGGTAAAAACACTGTTAACTCTTCTAGACATGGTCATGGATCAAAGGGCTGGTTTTATCGATTGCATATGGACAACTTTTCTGTGAAGAGGCCGCAAGATTTAGCATTTTCTCGTTTGTTACCTCGTTGTTTTGTGGTGAACAATGGCTCATTGTTGGCAAATCCTTATCTTGTCAAGGCGTTCCAAACTTCAAGACCCATAATTTCTTGAGGGAGGATGGCGTGGTTACCTCTCTTGAAATATTTGAAGTTTTGGTTGTCTAATGTCAACAAAGGGACTCATACATTTCCTTATGTGAAGGGGAAACTCCTTTTCTCTTTCCAATTTGAGCTGCATACTTTTGTTTGATTTTAAAGACAAGAAAAATATTTTTTGTTAACATCGTTCCCCATTCTCACCTTGTTATGAGTAAAAGTAGTTAATAAAATGTTTTTAGACGAGGTAACCAAGTATAATAAATGGGATGTTTCTTCTTTTTTGTAATTAAACACTTTTAAAAATGTGTAAAGAATTGAAAAACAAAGTTTGAAGTCCTAAATAACTGAAATTTTAATTGAATTCAAATTGAAAGTAATACCTATGATGAACAATTATGGGAAAGTAATTCTTCCACAACATTATCTTAGAACTCAAATGTTTTAGCACATTCCACCTTCCGTCATCGATTTGAAAAGCATACCCCTACCTTCATTTAAATTATTTTTAAATCTTCATATGGTTGATATGAATCATAAAAGCATACTTTTTTATTATAAGGAAAATTGTTTTGTTTAATCCTCTATGAATTTCTCTAAATGCATGAGTTAAGACCGAACTTTACATTCATAGTTTACAAAACTAATCCACGTCAAAATGAAAATACAAAACTTTACTTCTTTTAGTTTATGGCTCTAAATCCTATCACAATTTGCAAAATCCTTTCCTTCAAGACATGAAACCATGACAATGTGTTAATGTTTAGAGGACAATAAACAATTAACATAGTTTGTAAGTAACCATGTGTGATCCTTAGAAAAAGGACAATGAATAGGGTTAGGGAAATAGAAAATTTACCTTCAGATAAATGATTGGATTGTGAAGACTCCGTGTTGGGAATAAGGATATAATGCCTTGAACTAAGTTTAGAACACAATACATGTAACATTAAATATGAATGAAATGTAATGAAGTAGAATATTAGTTTACTATTTGTATATTCACCTTTGTCTCATTGAACAATGGAAAAACGTTTTAAAAAATTATGTTACTCCATTTTTTAATTCTTTTATTCCCTCCATAACAGAATTATGAAGTGATACTTCAAGTTCATTTCGTGTAACTGGCCATCATTACAGGTGTGATTAAATAAAATGCCATGTTGTTAAATTCAACACAAAACCTTGGTATGGTAATCAATGATGAAAAAGGAATGGTAAACAAATGTTCATATGCATTTTTTTCATAATGTGAGAATAAACTTTAAAAAAACCCCGATTTTAACAAACATTTACCATATTGTTCAATTCAACGCAAAATCAAAAGGGAAATTTCCCTTCAAATGAATGACTCGAATATAAAGACCCCCATGATAAGAATAAGGTCATAATGCCTTGAACTAAGATAAGAACACAGTACATGTATCATTAAACATGGATGCAAGGAAATCATTTACATATAGAATATAAATGAATGAATTGAATTATGAAATGAATCATTCTTGATTCACCTTCTTCATATTAAAAATGCTAAAACGTTTTAGATTTAATGAATTTCATGTTACCCTTGTTTTTCTACTCTTTTGTTTCCTTCAATAAGTAAATTATGAAGTTAGAAACTTCAAGTTCATTTAATCTAAATTGAAATCATTCAACATGTGATAAAAAAAAGGACACATATTTCAATTCAACACAAAATCTTGAAATTGTGATCAATGATGGACAAAGAATGGCACAAAAAATTCAGAAGCAAGTTCTTCATTTTTCTCAAGAAAATTGCTATGAGAATGTAAAAACGCCTCTTGAAAGGCCCCACCATTAGAAGAAAAACAAGGCATATTAATTGGAACCCTTCAACGTCATTAAGGAGCGGATTTGATGAGCTAAATGTTCCATTGTTTAAAAACTATAGAAATATTTTGATAAAGTCAATCATCTCTTGAGCCTTTTATTAATGAGGTGACTTTAGTAAGGTAATGAATGTTCATAAACATAAGGAGTTTCTTTAAAAATTCATCATGATGAAGTGTTGATCTCATTAAAATATTGTATTTAATTTCTTTGATGTAGTAATGTTTGGAGGTGTTACATGTGTTCATACATGTATTACCCTTCCAAGTCAAAAACATATTTATGTGAATTAACCTATTTTGTGCTTAGTATTCAGTTTCACCATGCTAGAAAGGATTAAGGATGATTTCTAGCTCATGGCAGCACTTCACGGGCTTATAGTAATACAAGGATGAGACCAAGAAACAACATTGTGTTTAAAAGAATTTCATCTATTGTGATAAAAGTCATGGACTCCAATTATCTATTTCATGTCTACATGTAAGGCATCTTCCTTTAACGAGGTAATTGGTGAAGAGAACAGCAAGCACACTGTTGCATCATCCTCCCCAAATCTAGTTTTTCTTATGCAATGTGGTCAATATTGCCCCTAGAAGACATCTCTCGCTTCCATGTGTCCTCTCAATGTATTCTTTATTACATCCTCTTTGGTATAGTTTACTATTGTAAGGGATGTGTTGGAGAGCACTTCCCATGGATGAAAAATGTCTACATTCAGGTTATTTGAACTAGCAAGTTTGAACCATATGATGTTGACCTATAAAGATTGTTGAATACTTGAATGAATTAGTCCCATGTAGCATGGATGTTTGAGCACATCTAAGAGGCATATAACGCTAACTTGTGCATGTTGTTTATCAAGGATTTTGTAACCTAACGAATAGTTTCATTTTGTTTCCACATATTCAAGAGTGACTGAATGGTGCATAGTAGATGGCATATGGCGGGTTCGGACTGTCAACTTGCTCATGGCTTCACAAAGCTATGATTCAATGGTTTTTAAATTTTCTCTCCTAAGCCTTATGTTACAATTTTAAAATTTTTTAGGCATAATATGGATTGGATGTAGGTCTTCTAGTTGCATGGAGGTTTCAAAACATACCAATGAGGTCATGTCACATGCATGGGTGTTGGAAAGGATGGCTTTTTCATGCCATCGTGCATTCTCACCTTCTCACCTACCCCAATCGCAAGATGCGCCCAATGATCACCTTAGGTCTATGTCAGATATGAATTTAGTGGATGAACCCCACAAACCTTTTTAACATCTTGAGGCAAAAACATTACCATTGAAACTAGTAGGTCTATAATTATTTTCTACTATAAAACGTTAGCTTAGAAAAACTTAAAATTAAGAGATGACAAAAATTTTAGTTCAATTCGGAAACAGTTCACAATTTATTTTCTAACTTTTCCAGAAAAATTGAACAACGGTGTTCCCTTGTTGCAAAGAGGAGCTATTTTCTCCTTTATTATTTCGAGATTATTTGAAAAGCTAAACATGTTCAAAAGCAAGGTGGGTGGGTGAAAAGGCCAGATGCAACTTAGGGTCACTTGCGATGGACAAGATGAAGGCGTGACAATAGTAGTTAGCATGATATATAACTACCAGTAACTGAGAAGCGGGCTTCTCAGTCGTCCAATGATGAAGGCTGGGTGATGATCTTTCTTCCTGTACAAAGGGGGGTCCTGTATGAGTTTGCCCTTCCTATTATCACTTCCCTGGCATAGATTCCTCTTTCTAAATGTATCAAAATGTTTTTTGTTTCCACAAAATATATGAAGATCTCGGAGAGATCGAACTATCATCACGACTTGAGCTGAGGGCATGCTCTAGATCCACGATATGTTTAAGGTTCCGTTTAGATTCTGATATGAGGTTCAAACTAAGAGAGAGCGGCGGTGCGTTCCTTCCTTCTGACTCGCGAATGCACGCAAACAGGACAAAGGTATAACTGTTTTCTTTCGACGAACTGCCTAATGCATGGACCGTAAAAGAGTGCCTGCTCTGTGAAGGATGCGTACATCTTTGGTTTCGCGCGTTTCTCTCAGAAGTTTGAGCATTTTTCGCAATCCAGCAAACTTAGTATTTACCTGGCTACCTCTTCAACCTACTTGCTACTTTTAGTTTTCACCTCAATCGACTTCCTTGCGACGACAAGCGTCGCCGGCTGGAATGGAGACCGTCGATGTGAACGCAAAGTCTTCTTTTGTTTCGATTCATGTTCTGTTGCGATGCTAGGAACAAGGTATGCTGTTATGTGCAGTTTTTCGAACCCAACTGGGAACCGTCGACAATCACATTGCTCATAGAAGGAAATTATATGAGAATATTTTCCTGCAAGAAGAACCTACGCAACTTTAGCCATACGCAAAGTTGAGGGCAGTTCCCGACACAAACGTGAGATTGAGTGCAGAATACGAGCAACAACTTTACCACGTAAAATCTGTGCAACTTCCATATTGAGGACAATACGGTCCCTAAATGCCGACTAATGCCGACTTTGCAGGACAGAACGTTTGCCCTTCGAACACGTGGATGGCCTTGCATTCTCTTCACCGGATGGCACAGCTATCTGGTGAAGGTAAAAGATTCATGACAATCCTGCCCAATACCCCGCCTGCACGTGTCTCAGGCTGAGATCCAAGGCCTTCATTTTGTGAGATCCGTTGTAACCTACTTAATCCGTGGACCTAGTCTGAAGACGTCCACCAACCTGCATTTGAGATCGTTATGTTAGGCAGAGTGTAGGACACACAAATTATACGACAGAATATTCGACAACGTCAAAACGTTTCCACGTAAAACATCTAGTTTGGTTACACTATCCGGACAGGTCAACGATATGAACTCACTTGACCGCAACATGCTCAGCTTGATGTAACATAAATTAGGAGGCATTTCATCTGTGGGTAAAAATATCCGAACTGCTGTGTATGCGCCCCGCACCTACCCCGACTGTCGATCGGAAATCATGACGAAGGCAGGTGCTTGTTTCGACACTCCATGTTTCAGTAATGTCGAGGTGCCGTTCTGATGCCCAGTTGATGCCGCTTTTGAACCGCAACTGTATCGAAGACTGCCAGCGAAGACATACATAGGATTACCTAACCGCGAATCTAAGACTACGGGCTTCTTTTATATTCGCAACATCGATGGGGTTACGTTGGACTATGCCGTATCGACAACCGCTTAAGGGACCCCATCGGATTCTTGTAGAAGTGAAGTCCAAACAGTGCAATGGCCGGCAGAACATCGCGATTGCGCCAAAACAAGTGCATGACTCGCGTGTATGGTGAAGAAAACAGCAACAAAAGAGGGTTTAACCCTCCCTATCATAGGACAATCCATGCTCACAACCCTCCACATTTTTTCCACCAATAAAATACGAATGCCATCATTTGTCATTATGTGTGAAAATAGATCAACAAAAGTGAATGAAACCTCTGCAAGTTGAAGATAAGAACTAGCTTGAGTCTATAAATTTCAATTTATATATGCATTACTATTATCATAAATTTATATCATTATCATTACATATCTCAATTCGAGACACATACGCATAAACATATGCATATGAATATGCATTTATGTATGTACCTATTTTCATGCATATGTATAAACATATATACATCTGCAAAACTACATATAAATCCACATGTGTAACTATATTCATGAGCTTTTTGCGTATTTGTATATTTATATGTGTATTTATGTATATATGTATATGTATATTTATATGCTCATGTATACCGACATGTATATATATGAATACGTATATGTATATGTAAATGTATATGTATATGCAGCGAAGACATACATGGGGTTGGCTAACCACAACAAGAAGACAACGGGGTGGTTTAATAATCGCAACATAGATGGGGTTACTTAATTTAGGTGTTCGGGACACGATAACAGCGTTAGCGACTAAGAAATAGCGAACCCCATTCATGTCTTTGTGAGAGAAATTGTACTGAACGACGCAAACAGAGAAAAGGACACGGGACATTGCGCGATTCGGCACCAGGAGACAGAAAAAACCGCGAGAGAGGGGAAGAAGAGGAGATCGCACGTGAGACATCCGCCAACTACCACAGAAGCAATCGGTCAACAAAAAAAAGGAGAATTTGGACGACATAGTCCTATAACACGTGAATTAAACTCGAAAATCAAGCTTTCTATATCGGAACATGCATAACATCTCCATACAAATTCAATTCAGTTATGTACCATAAATCAACATTATTTCAGGGAAAAACGTACAAAATTTTCCATTACGAATGATGACAAAAAATGGTTTCCAATGACGTATGTAAATCAAAATTTATTCATGAATGGACTCTTTGTTAATCAAATTGTAACTCAAAATTCATAAATTTTATGGCTGAGGGACATATCTTCAACAAAATAGGTATGGAAACAGAAAACTTTGTAACATATTATTCCTTAAGACACCTTAATAAGTGATCTGAATATATTGACTATGTTTTTCTAGGTAGTTTTTGAAGAATATGTGAAACACTACATACATATACATACCCATATACATCTACATTTACATAAACATATACATATATATAAAAATGTACATAAACATATCGAATACATATAGATATACATATACATATACATATACATATACATATACATATACATATACATGTACATATACATATA
>SZWC01032990.1:5492-16482 GCA_023375785.1 Penium margaritaceum | reverse complement strand
AGAGTTGTGCCAGAGTTGTGCCAGAGTTGTGCCAGAGTTGTGCCAGAGTTGTGCCAGAGTTGTTCAAAAGTTGAGCCAGATTTGTGCCAAATATGTGCCAAATATGTGCCAGAATTGTGCCAGAGTTGTGCCAGATTTGTGCCAGAGTTGTGCCTGAGTTGTGCCAGATTTGTGCCAGAGTTGTGCGACAGTTTTGCCGAAGTTGTTCCAGAGTTGTACCAGAGTTGTGCCAGAGTTGTACCAGAGTTGTGCCAGAGTTGTGCCAGAGTTAATCCAGAGTTGTACCAGAGTTGTGTCAGAGTTGTGCCATAGTTGTGCCAGAGTTGTGCCAGAGTTTTGCCAGAGTTGTGCCAGAGTTGTGCCTGAGTTGTGCCAGAGTTGTGCCAGACTTGTGCCAGAATTGTGACAGAGTTTTTCCAAAGTTGCGCCAGAGTTGTGCCAGAGTTGTACCAGAGTTGTGCCAGCATTGTGCAAATGTTGTGCCAGAGTTGTGCCAGAGTTGTGCCAGAGTTATGCCAGAGTTGTGCAAACATTGTGCCAAAGTTGTGCCAGAGTTTTGCCAGAGTTGTGCCAGAGTTATGCCAGAGTTGTGCCAGAGTTTTACCAGAGTTGTGCCAGAGTTGTGCCAACGTTGTGCCAGAGTTGTGACAGAGTTGTGCCAGAGTTCTGCCGAGGTGTGCCAGAGTTGTGCCATAGTTGTGCCCGAGTTGGATCCAGAGTCGTGCGAGAGTAGTGCCAGATTTGTGCCAGAGTCGAGCCAGAGTCGTGCCAGAGTTATGCCAGAGTTGTGCCAGGGTTTTCCCAGAGTTGTGCCATAGTTGTGCCCGAGTTGGATCCAGAGTCGTGCGAGAGTAGTGCCAGATTTGTGCCAGAGTCGAGCCAGAGTCGTGCCAGAGTTATGCCAGAGTTGTGCCAGGGTTTTCCCAGAGTTGTGCCATAGTTGTGCCCGAGTTGGATCCAGAGTCGTGCGAGAGTAGTGCCAGATTTGTGCCAGAGTCGAGCCAGAGTCGTGCCAGAGTTATGCCAGAGTTGTGCCAGGGTTTTCCCAGAGTTGTGCCATAGTTGTGCCCGAGTTGGATCCAGAGTCGTGCGAGAGTAGTGCCAGATTTGTGCCAGAGTCGAGCCAGAGTCGTGCCAGAGTTATGCCAGAGTTGTGCCAGGGTTTTCCCAGAGTTGTGCCATAGTTGTGCCCGAGTTGGATCCAGAGTCGTGCGAGAGTAGTGCCAGATTTGTGCCAGAGTCGAGCCAGAGTCGTGCCAGAGTTATGCCAGAGTTGTGCCAGGGTTTTCCCAGAGTTGTGCCATAGTTGTGCCCGAGTTGGATCCAGAGTCGTGCGAGAGTAGTGCCAGATTTGTGCCAGAGTCGAGCCAGAGTCGTGCCAGAGTTATGCCAGAGTTGTGCCAGGGTTTTCCCAGAGTTGTGCCATAGTTGTGCCCGAGTTGGATCCAGAGTCGTGCGAGAGTAGTGCCAGATTTGTGCCAGAGTCGAGCCAGAGTCGTGCCAGAGTTATGCCAGAGTTGTGCCAGGGTTTTCCCAGAGTTGTGCCATAGTTGTGCCCGAGTTGGATCCAGAGTCGTGCGAGAGTAGTGCCAGATTTGTGCCAGAGTCGAGCCAGAGTCGTGCCAGAGTTATGCCAGAGTTGTGCCAGGGTTTTCCCAGAGTTGTGCCATAGTTGTGCCCGAGTTGGATCCAGAGTCGTGCGAGAGTAGTGCCAGATTTGTGCCAGAGTCGAGCCAGAGTCGTGCCAGAGTTATGCCAGAGTTGTGCCAGGGTTTTCCCAGAGTTGTGCCATAGTTGTGCCCGAGTTGGATCCAGAGTCGTGCGAGAGTAGTGCCAGATTTGTGCCAGAGTCGAGCCAGAGTCGTGCCAGAGTTATGCCAGAGTTGTGCCAGGGTTTTCCCAGAGTTGTGCCATAGTTGTGCCCGAGTTGGATCCAGAGTCGTGCGAGAGTAGTGCCAGATTTGTGCCAGAGTCGAGCCAGAGTCGTGCCAGAGTTATGCCAGAGTTGTGCCAGGGTTTTCCCAGAGTTGTGCCATAGTTGTGCCCGAGTTGGATCCAGAGTCGTGCGAGAGTAGTGCCAGATTTGTGCCAGAGTCGAGCCAGAGTCGTGCCAGAGTTATGCCAGAGTTGTGCCAGGGTTTTCCCAGAGTTGTGCCATAGTTGTGCCCGAGTTGGATCCAGAGTCGTGCGAGAGTAGTGCCAGATTTGTGCCAGAGTCGAGCCAGAGTCGTGCCAGAGTTATGCCAGAGTTGTGCCAGGGTTTTCCCAGAGTTGTGCCATAGTTGTGCCCGAGTTGGATCCAGAGTCGTGCGAGAGTAGTGCCAGATTTGTGCCAGAGTCGAGCCAGAGTCGTGCCAGAGTTATGCCAGAGTTGTGCCAGGGTTTTCCCAGAGTTGTGCCATAGTTGTGCCCGAGTTGG
Organism: Penium margaritaceum; assembly: GCA_023375785.1. Taxonomy (NCBI): domain Eukaryota; kingdom Viridiplantae; phylum Streptophyta; class Zygnematophyceae; order Desmidiales; family Peniaceae; genus Penium; species Penium margaritaceum. The sequence goes on along the minus strand of SZWC01032990.1, from coordinate 14,063 downwards.
ATCCAGAGTCGTGCGAGAGTAGTGCCAGATTTGTGCCAGAGTCGAGCCAGAGTCGTGCCAGAGTCGTGCCAGAGCTGTGCCAGAGTTGTGCAAGAGTCGTGCAAGAGTCATGCCAGAGTTGTGCCAGAGTTGTGCCAGAGTTGTGCCAGAGTTGTGCCAGAGTTGTGCCAGAGTTTTGCAAGAGTTGTGCCAGAGTTGTGCCAGAGTTGTGCAAGAGCTGTGTCAGAGTTGTGGCAGACTTCTGCCATAGTTGTGCTGGAGTTGTGCCAGGGTTTTGTTAGAGTTGTGCCAAAGATTTGCCAGAGTTGTGCCAGAGTTGTGCCAGAGTTGTGCCAGGGTTGTTCCAGGGTTGTGCCAGAGTTGTGCCAGGGTTGTTCCAAAATTGAGCCAGGGTTGTGCAAGAGTTGTTTGACATTTGTGCCTGAGTTGTGCCACAGTTGTGCCAGATATATGCCAGAGTTGTACCAGAGTTGTGCCAGAGCTGTGCCAGAGCTGTGCCAGAGTTGTGACAGAGTTGTGCCATAGTTGTGCCAGATTTGTCCCAGGGTTGTGCCAGGGTTGTGTCAGGGTTGTTCCAGGGTTCTGCCAAAGTTACGCCTGAGTTGTGGCAGTGTTGTACGAGATTTGTGCCATAGTTGTGCCAGGGTTGTGCCAGACTTGTGCAAGAGTTGTCCGGGATTTTTCCCAGAGTTGTGCCAGATTTGTTCCAGAGTTGTGCCAGAGTTGTGACAATGTTGTGCCAGAGATGTGCCAGAGTTGTAGCAGAGTTGTGCCAAAGTTGTGCCAGAGTTGTGCCAGAGTTGTGTCAGAGTTGTTCCAGAGTTGTGCCAGAGCTTTCCCAAGGTTATGCCAGAGTTTTGCCAGAGTTGTTCCAGAATTGTGCCAGAGTTGTTTAAGAGTTGTTCCATTGTTGTGCCAGAGCTGTGCCAGTGTTGTGCCAGAGATATGCCAGAGTTGTGCCAGATTTCTGCCAGAGTTGTGCCAGACTTGTGCCAGAGTTGTGTCAGAGTTGTGTTAGACTTGTGCCAAAGTTGTGCCAGAGTTGTGCCAGAGGTGCGTCAGAGTTGTGCCAGAGTTGTGCCAGAGTTATACCAAAGTTGTGCCGGAGTTGTGCCAAAGTTTTGTCAGAGCTGTTCCAGATTTTTACCAGAGTTGTGCCAGAGTTGTACCAGAGTTGAACCAGGGTTGTTCCAGTGTTGTGCCAAGGTTGTTCCAGGGTTGTGCCAGAGTTGTGCGAGGTATGTGCCTGAGTTGTGCCAGAGTTGTGCCACATCTGTGCCAGGTATGTGCCAGAGTTGTGCCAGAGCTGTGCCAGAGTTGTGCCAGGATTGTGCCAGACTTGTGCCATAGTTGTGCCGGATTTGNAAAGTTTTGTCAGAGCTGTTCCAGATTTTTACCAGAGTTGTGCCAGAGTTGTACCAGAGTTGAACCAGGGTTGTTCCAGTGTTGTGCCAAGGGTGTTCCAGGGTTGTGCCAGAGTTGTGCGAGGTATGTGCCTGAGTTGTGCCAGAGTTGTGCCACATCTGTGCCAGGTATGTGCCAGAGTTGTGCCAGAGCTGTGCCAGAGTTGTGCCAGGATTGTGCCAGACTTGTGCCATAGTTGTGCCGGATTTGTGCCAGGGTTATGCCAGGGTTGTGCCAGGTTTGTGCCAGGGTTGTGCCAAAGTTGTGCCAGCGTCGTGCCAGAGTTGTACCAGAATTGCCCCAGACTTGTGCCAGAGTCCTGCCAGAGATGTGCCAGATTTGTGCCGGAGTTGTGCCAGAGTTGTGCCAGAGTTGGGCAAGAGTTGTGCCAGAGTGTTTCCAGAGTTGTGCCAGAGTTGTCCCAGAGTTGTGCCAGATTTGTGCCAGAGTTGTCCCAGAGTTGTGCCAGATTTGTGCCAGAGTTGAAGCAATGTTGTGCCAGAGTTGTGCCAGAGTTGTGCCAGAGATTTGCCAGAGTTGTGCCAGAGTTGTGCCAGAGTTGTGCCAGAGTTGTGCCAGAGTTGTGCCAGAGTTTTGCCAGAGTTGTGCCAGAGTGGTGCCAGAGTTGTGCCAGAGTTGTGCCAGAATTGTGCCAGAGTTCTGCTAGAGTTGTGCCAGGGATGTGCCAAAGTTGTGCCAGGGTTGTGCCAAAGTTGAGCCACAGTTGTGCCAGTGTTGTGCCAGAATTGTGCCAGAATTGTGCCAAAGTTGTGCGAGAGTTGTGCCAGAGTTGTGCCAGAATTGTGCCAGAGTTCTGCTAGAGTTGTGCCAGGGATGTGCCAAAGTTGTGCCAGGGTTGTGCCAAAGTTGAGCCACAGTTGTGCCAGTGTTGTGCCAGAATTGTGCCAGAATTGTGCCAAAGTTGTGCGAGAGTTGTGCCAGAGTTGTGCCAGAATTGTGCCAGAGTTCTGCTAGAGTTGTGCCAGGGATGTGCCAAAGTTGTGCCAGGGTTGTGCCAAAGTTGAGCCACAGTTGTGCCAGTGTTGTGCCAGAATTGTGCCAGAATTGTGCCAAAGTTGTGCGAGAGTTGTGCCAGAGTTGTGCCAGAATTGTGCCAGAGTTCTGCTAGAGTTGTGCCAGGGATGTGCCAAAGTTGTGCCAGGGTTGTGCCAAAGTTGAGCCACAGTTGTGCCAGTGTTGTGCCAGAATTGTGCCAGAATTGTGCCAAAGTTGTGCGAGAGTTGTGCCAGAGTTGTGCCAGAATTGTGCCAGAGTTCTGCTAGAGTTGTGCCAGGGATGTGCCAAAGTTGTGCCAGGGTTGTGCCAAAGTTGAGCCACAGTTGTGCCAGTGTTGTGCCAGAATTGTGCCAGAATTGTGCCAAAGTTGTGCGAGAGTTGTGCCAGAGTTGTGCCAGAATTGTGCCAGAGTTCTGCTAGAGTTGTGCCAGGGATGTGCCAAAGTTGTGCCAGGGTTGTGCCAAAGTTGAGCCACAGTTGTGCCAGTGTTGTGCCAGAATTGTGCCAGAATTGTGCCAAAGTTGTGCGAGAGTTATGCCAGAGTTGTGCCAAAGTTGTGCAAGAGTTGTGCCAGATTTGTGCCAGAGTTGTGCCAACGTTGTGCCAGAATTGTGCCAGAGTGGTGCCAAAGTTGTGTCAGAGTTGTGCCAGAGTTCTGCCATAGTTGTGCCAGAGTTGTGCCCGGGTTTTGTCAGAGTTGTGCCAGAGATTTGCTAGAGTTGTGCCAGAGTTGTGCCAGAGTTGTGCCAGGGTTGTTCCAGAGTTGTGCCAGATTTGTGCCTGAGTTGTGCCACAGTGGTGCCAGAGTTGTGCCAGAGCTGTGCTAGAGCTGTGCCAGAGTTGTGCCAGAGTTGTGCCATACTTGTGCCAGAGTTGTGCCAGGGTTGTGCCAGGGTTGTGTCAGGGTTGTGCCAGGGTTGTGCCAGAGTTGTGCCAGAGTTGTGGCAGTGTTGTACCAGATTTGTGCCATGGTTGTGCCAGGGTTTTGCCAGAGTTGTGCCAGAGTTGTGCCAGAATTGTGCCAGACTTGTCCAAGAGTTGTCCCACATTATTTCCAGAGTTGTGCCAGAGTTGTGCCAGAGCTGTGACAATTTTGTGCCAGAGATGTGCCAGAGTTGTGCCAGAGTTGTGCCAGAGTTGTGCCAGAGCTGTGCCAGAGCTGTGCCAGAGCCGTGCCAGAGTTGTGCCAGAGTTGTGCCAGAGTTATGCCAGAGTTGTTCCAGAGTTGTGCCAGCATTGTGCCAGAGTTGTTTAAGAGTTGTTCCATAGTTGTGCCAGAGTTGTGCCAGAGTTGTGCCAGAGTTATGCAAGAGTTGTGCCAGAGTGGTGCCAGAGTTGTTCCAGACTTGTGCCAGAGTTGTGCCAGAGTTGTGCCAGAGTTGTGCCAAAGTTGTGCCAGAGTCCTGCCAGAGTCCTGCCAGAGATTTGCCAGAGTTTTGCCGGAGTTGTGCCAGAATTGTGCCAGAGTTGTGCCAGAAGTGCGTCAGAGTTGTGCCAGAGTTCTGCCAGAGTTATGCCAAAGTTGTGCCGGAGTTGTGCCAAAGTTGTACCAGAGTTGTGCCAGGGTTGTTCCAGGGTTGTGCGACCGTTGTGCCAGGGTTGTGCCAGAGTTGTGCCAGGTATGTGCCTGAGTTGTGCCAGAGTTGTGCCACATCTGTGCCAGAGTTGTGCCAGAGATTTGCCAGAGCTGTGCCAGAGTTGTGCCAGAGTTATGCCAGAGTTGCGCCAGAGTTGTGCCAGAGTTGTGGCAGACTTGTGCCAGAGTTGTGCCAGAGTCAAGCCAGAGTCGTGCCAGAGTCGTGCCAGAGTTGTGCTAGAGTTGTGCCAGAGTTATGCCAGAGTTGCGCCAGAGTTGTGCCAGAGTTGTGGCAGACTTGTGCCAGAGTTGTGCCAGAGTCAAGCCAGAGTCGTGCCAGAGTCGTGCCAGAGTTGTGCTAGAGTTGTGCCAGAGTTATGCCAGAGTTGCGCCAGAGTTGTGCCAGAGTTGTGGCAGACTTGTGCCAGAGTTGTGCCAGAGTCAAGCCAGAGTCGTGCCAGAGTCGTGCCAGAGTTGTGCTAGAGTTGTGCCAGAGTTATGCCAGAGTTGCGCCAGAGTTGTGCCAGAGTTGTGGCAGACTTGTGCCAGAGTTGTGCCAGAGTCAAGCCAGAGTCGTGCCAGAGTCGTGCCAGAGTTGTGCTAGAGTTGTGCCAGAGTTATGCCAGAGTTGCGCCAGAGTTGTGCCAGAGTTGTGGCAGACTTGTGCCAGAGTTGTGCCAGAGTCAAGCCAGAGTCGTGCCAGAGTCGTGCCAGAGTTGTGCTAGAGTTGTGCCAGAGTTATGCCAGAGTTGCGCCAGAGTTGTGCCAGAGTTGTGGCAGACTTGTGCCAGAGTTGTGCCAGAGTCAAGCCAGAGTCGTGCCAGAGTCGTGCCAGAGTTGTGCTAGAGTTGTGCCAGAGTTATGCCAGAGTTGCGCCAGAGTTGTGCCAGAGTTGTGGCAGACTTGTGCCAGAGTTGTGCCAGAGTCAAGCCAGAGTCGTGCCAGAGTCGTGCCAGAGTTGTGCTAGAGTTGTGCCAGAGTTATGCCAGAGTTGCGCCAGAGTTGTGCCAGAGTTGTGGCAGACTTGTGCCAGAGTTGTGCCAGAGTCAAGCCAGAGTCGTGCCAGAGTCGTGCCAGAGTTGTGCTAGAGTTGTGCCAGAGTTATGCCAGAGTTGCGCCAGAGTTGTGCCAGAGTTGTGGCAGACTTGTGCCAGAGTTGTGCCAGAGTCAAGCCAGAGTCGTGCCAGAGTCGTGCCAGAGTTGTGCTAGAGTTGTGCCAGAGTTATGCCAGAGTTGCGCCAGAGTTGTGCCAGAGTTGTGGCAGACTTGTGCCAGAGTTGTGCCAGAGTCAAGCCAGAGTCGTGCCAGAGTCGTGCCAGAGTTGTGCTAGAGTTGTGCCAGAGTTATGCCAGAGTTGCGCCAGAGTTGTGCCAGAGTTGTGGCAGACTTGTGCCAGAGTTGTGCCAGAGTCAAGCCAGAGTCGTGCCAGAGTCGTGCCAGAGTTGTGCTAGAGTTGTGCCAGAGTTATGCCAGAGTTGCGCCAGAGTTGTGCCAGAGTTGTGGCAGACTTGTGCCAGAGTTGTGCCAGAGTCAAGCCAGAGTCGTGCCAGAGTCGTGCCAGAGTTGTGCTAGAGTTGTGCCAGAGTTATGCCAGAGTTGCGCCAGAGTTGTGCCAGAGTTGTGGCAGACTTGTGCCAGAGTTGTGCCAGAGTCAAGCCAGAGTCGTGCCAGAGTCGTGCCAGAGTTGTGCTAGAGTTGTGCCAGAGTTATGCCAGAGTTGCGCCAGAGTTGTGCCAGAGTTGTGGCAGACTTGTGCCAGAGTTGTGCCAGAGTCAAGCCAGAGTCGTGCCAGAGTCGTGCCAGAGTTGTGCTAGAGTTGTGCCAGAGTTATGCCAGAGTTGCGCCAGAGTTGTGCCAGAGTTGTGGCAGACTTGTGCCAGAGTTGTGCCAGAGTCAAGCCAGAGTCGTGCCAGAGTCGTGCCAGAGTTGTGCTAGAGTTGTGCCAGAGTTATGCCAGAGTTGCGCCAGAGTTGTGCCAGAGTTGTGGCAGACTTGTGCCAGAGTTGTGCCAGAGTCAAGCCAGAGTCGTGCCAGAGTCGTGCCAGAGTTGTGCTAGAGTTGTGCCAGAGTTATGCCAGAGTTGCGCCAGAGTTGTGCCAGAGTTGTGGCAGACTTGTGCCAGAGTTGTGCCAGAGTCAAGCCAGAGTCGTGCCAGAGTCGTGCCAGAGTTGTGCTAGAGTTGTGCCAGAGTTATGCCAGAGTTGCGCCAGAGTTGTGCCAGAGTTGTGGCAGACTTGTGCCAGAGTTGTGCCAGAGTCAAGCCAGAGTCGTGCCAGAGTCGTGCCAGAGTTGTGCTAGAGTTGTGCCAGAGTTATGCCAGAGTTGCGCCAGAGTTGTGCCAGAGTTGTGGCAGACTTGTGCCAGAGTTGTGCCAGAGTCAAGCCAGAGTCGTGCCAGAGTCGTGCCAGAGTTGTGCTAGAGTTGTGCCAGAGTTATGCCAGAGTTGCGCCAGAGTTGTGCCAGAGTTGTGGCAGACTTGTGCCAGAGTTGTGCCAGAGTCAAGCCAGAGTCGTGCCAGAGTCGTGCCAGAGTTGTGCTAGAGTTGTGCCAGAGTTATGCCAGAGTTGCGCCAGAGTTGTGCCAGAGTTGTGGCAGACTTGTGCCAGAGTTGTGCCAGAGTCAAGCCAGAGTCGTGCCAGAGTCGTGCCAGAGTTGTGCTAGAGTTGTGCCAGAGTTATGCCAGAGTTGCGCCAGAGTTGTGCCAGAGTTGTGGCAGACTTGTGCCAGAGTTGTGCCAGAGTCAAGCCAGAGTCGTGCCAGAGTCGTGCCAGAGTTGTGCTAGAGTTGTGCCAGAGTTATGCCAGAGTTGCGCCAGAGTTGTGCCAGAGTTGTGGCAGACTTGTGCCAGAGTTGTGCCAGAGTCAAGCCAGAGTCGTGCCAGAGTCGTGCCAGAGTTGTGCTAGAGTTGTGCCAGAGTTATGCCAGAGTTGCGCCAGAGTTGTGCCAGAGTTGTGGCAGACTTGTGCCAGAGTTGTGCCAGAGTCAAGCCAGAGTCGTGCCAGAGTCGTGCCAGAGTTGTGCTAGAGTTGTGCCAGAGTTATGCCAGAGTTGCGCCAGAGTTGTGCCAGAGTTGTGGCAGACTTGTGCCAGAGTTGTGCCAGAGTCAAGCCAGAGTCGTGCCAGAGTCGTGCCAGAGTTGTGCTAGAGTTGTGCCAGAGTTATGCCAGAGTTGCGCCAGAGTTGTGCCAGAGTTGTGGCAGACTTGTGCCAGAGTTGTGCCAGAGTCAAGCCAGAGTCGTGCCAGAGTCGTGCCAGAGTTGTGCTAGAGTTGTGCCAGAGTTATGCCAGAGTTGCGCCAGAGTTGTGCCAGAGTTGTGGCAGACTTGTGCCAGAGTTGTGCCAGAGTCAAGCCAGAGTCGTGCCAGAGTCGTGCCAGAGTTGTGCTAGAGTTGTGCCAGAGTTATGCCAGAGTTGCGCCAGAGTTGTGCCAGAGTTGTGGCAGACTTGTGCCAGAGTTGTGCCAGAGTCAAGCCAGAGTCGTGCCAGAGTCGTGCCAGAGTTGTGCTAGAGTTGTGCCAGAGTTATGCCAGAGTTGCGCCAGAGTTGTGCCAGAGTTGTGGCAGACTTGTGCCAGAGTTGTGCCAGAGTCAAGCCAGAGTCGTGCCAGAGTCGTGCCAGAGTTGTGCTAGAGTTGTGCCAGAGTTATGCCAGAGTTGCGCCAGAGTTGTGCCAGAGTTGTGGCAGACTTGTGCCAGAGTTGTGCCAGAGTCAAGCCAGAGTCGTGCCAGAGTCGTGCCAGAGTTGTGCTAGAGTTGTGCCAGAGTTATGCCAGAGTTGCGCCAGAGTTGTGCCAGAGTTGTGGCAGACTTGTGCCAGAGTTGTGCCAGAGTCAAGCCAGAGTCGTGCCAGAGTCGTGCCAGAGTTGTGCTAGAGTTGTGCCAGAGTTATGCCAGAGTTGCGCCAGAGTTGTGCCAGAGTTGTGGCAGACTTGTGCCAGAGTTGTGCCAGAGTCAAGCCAGAGTCGTGCCAGAGTCGTGCCAGAGTTGTGCTAGAGTTGTGCCAGAGTTATGCCAGAGTTGCGCCAGAGTTGTGCCAGAGTTGTGGCAGACTTGTGCCAGAGTTGTGCCAGAGTCAAGCCAGAGTCGTGCCAGAGTCGTGCCAGAGTTGTGCTAGAGTTGTGCCAGAGTTATGCCAGAGTTGTGCCACAGTTGTGCCAGAGTTAAGCCATAGTTTTTCCACAGTTGTGCCAGAGTTGTGCCAAAGTTGTGCCAGAGTTGTGCCAGGGTTGTGCCAGTGTTGTGCCAGAGTTGTGCCAGAATTGTGCCACAGTTGTGCAAGATTTCTGCCAGAGTTTTTCCATAGTTGTGCCAGAGTTGTGCCATATCTGTGCCAGTGTAATGCCAGAGTTCTGCCAGAGTTGTACCAATGTTGTGCCAGAGTTCTGCTAGAGTTGTGCCAGAGGTTTTCCAGAGTTGTGCCAGAGTTGTGCCAGAGTTGTGCTAGTGTTGTGCCAGAGTTTTGCCAAAGTTGTGCCAGAGATGGTCCAGAGTTGTGCCAGAGTTGTGCCAGAGTTGTGCCAGAGTGTTGCCAAACTTGTGCCAGAGTTGTGCCAAACTTGTGCCAGAGTTGTGCCA
>SZWC01032987.1:8460-10960 GCA_023375785.1 Penium margaritaceum | reverse complement strand
ACCATACCATACCATACCATACCACACCATACCATACAATACCATACCATACCATACTATGTTATACCTTCCACACCATATCATACCATACCATACCATACCAAACCATACCAAACCATACCATACCATACCATACCATACCATACCATACCATACCATATCATTCCTAAGGGTGTACACGAGTCTAGACTCAAGATTCTGAGGGAAAGAACCGCCCCGCGAGTCAGAGTCCAGCCTCTGACTCGGACTCGCGAGTCTTTGACTGGACTCGCTTGTCTTTGTACTCGTGAGTCCACTACAGTGGACTCGCGAGTCCAGGCATACGTTTAGACGTCTGTGTATATTCGCTGCCTCATGATTCATGGGGCATGTTTTCCACCATGTTTTCATGGTTTAACATCTAGGCAGTTGCCATTGCAAGGCAGTTCATACAGAGGCAGCCCACACAAGTGAAGAAACATGTCCACCCATGGTTCACCCTTGGACCTGGGGCTTGCAAAAGCAGTTCAGACCACAGATTGTCTTCATTTACAACTTGTGGAGTTCTACAGATTCATTATGTTACATCATTTCCTAAGAACAGTCATGGACATGGAAACAATATGTGTTTAGCTTTGTGTGTTCAGCCAAAACAACAATAGAGATACAATGGAGATAGCTTCTGATCAGAAAACAATTTCAAAGTAAAGGACTTGTGAAATCAGAGTGCTGACACTGGTGACTGGCCTACGCATTCCCTAGCCCACCTCCAGCACATCATCATCCTCTCCACCCTCCCCATCTCTCTCCGGCTCAACTTCAAAGAACCCATCTTCATCATCCTCGTAGTCGTTGTCATCCTCTGAGGAGGATGAGCTGTCACTTGTCTCTTGCTCTTTGTTTGCATCCACTTCTGTTGCTCCAGCATCCCCTTCTGGCTGCTTGTCTCCCTCNCCATACCATACCATATCATACCATACCATACCATACCATACGATACCATACCATACCATAACATACAATACTTTACCATACCATGACATCCATATCACATCATACCATACCATATCATACCATACCATACCATACCATACCATACCATACCATACCATACCATACCATACCATACCATACAATACCATACCATACCATATCATAGCATACCATACCATACCATGCCATACCAACCTTACCATACCATAGCATACCATATCATACCATACCATACCATACCATACCAAACCATACTAACCATACCATACCAGACCAGACCATACCATACCATACCAAATAATTCCATACCATACCATACCGAACCATACCATACCATAGCTTACCATACCATACCATACCATACCATTCCATTCCATACCATACCATACCTCACCATACCATACCATGCCATACCATACCATACCACACCACACCACACCATAGCATGCCATACCATACCATATCATACCATACCATACCATACCATACCATAGCATACCATAGCATACCATACCATACCATACCATACCATACCATACCATAGCATACCATACCATACCATACCATACCATAGCATACAATAGCATACCATACCATACCATACCATTCCATACCAACCATACCATACCATACCATACCAAACCATACCATAGCATACCATAGCATATTCTATCATACCATACCATAGCATAGCATAGCATACCATACCATACCATACCATAGCATAGCGTATCAAACCATACCAAACCATACCATACCATATCGTACCATACCATACCATACCATAGCATAGCATACCATACCATACCATACCATACCATACCAACCATACCATACCATACCATACCAAACCATACCATAGCAAACCATAGCATATTCTACCATACCATACCATAGCATAGCATAGCATACCATACCATACCATACCATAGCATCGCGTATCAAACCATACCATACCAAACCATACCATATGGTACCATACCATACATACCATACCATGCCATACCATACCATACCAAACCATACCATAGCATACCATACCATACCATACCATGTCATACGATACCATACGATACGATACCATACCATACCATACCATACCATACCATACCATACAATACCGTACCATACCATACCATACCATACCATACCATACCATACCATACCATACCATACCATACCATACCATACCATACCATACCAGACCATACCATACAATACCTTACCATACCATACCATTCCATACAATACCATATCATACCATACCATACCATACACGACATACCATACCATACCATACCATACCATACCATACCATAGCATACCATACCATACCATACCATAGCATACCATACCGTCCCATACCATAACATACCATACCGTACCATACCATACCATACCATACAATTCCTTACCATACTATACCATACCATACCATACCATATGATACCATACCATACCATACACAACATAACATCCCAAACCATGCCATACCATACCATACCATACCATACCATACCATACCATA
>SZWC01032983.1:6047-20253 GCA_023375785.1 Penium margaritaceum | reverse complement strand
GGGGGGGGGGGGGGGGGACTCAATGATATGCTGAGTCAATGGGATTTTACGGTTCAATAATCATTATTGGGCCCTTGTAGAAGATGGCTTTTCCAGAATGGTGGCCACTTGAAGTTTAGCCCGCCCTTTGAGGCCAGCATTGGGTTTGTGCTGCCCTTGAACTCGTAGGAGGAGACGGGATGAGGCTACATGACCAGAAAGCAGCTCATTTGCCCATGGCAGCTGGGCGGCAGTAGCTGGAAGTTGACTTTCAGATGTGGAAAGGGCTGTCATGATGGACAGTATTGGTGGGACTCAAAACCATAAGGCGGCTACAGAGATCTGGTGCAGCAGTGTTGTCCTTTGCGGCAGACAGAAAAACGTTTCAGAAAAAAACGTGAGAGGAAAGGAGGTAACCCTGCACTGTACGACATGACAAGAAAAAAAAATCTGCATACCATATGTCCGGCTAAATTAAGCCATTCATTGGAGGACAGGGCTTGTTCAGACACATGACATCCGGAAACAAATATTTTTATGTACACCATGCTAGTTTTCATTCTAGAAAACAATAGTAGTGGTACCTCTGTTTGGTGACAAGACACGACTTTTGGTTCTTATGGGACAAACAAGAAATATTTTTCCTGACTCTTTGTCCAAATTTGAATGTTCCAGTATGGTGAATCAAACAGGAAACCCCTCTGTCTTTCATCAAAGAGTTACTCAATTCCACTTCCGTTCGTAAAGACAGAAGTTTTTTTCCCATGTGTGAAGACCAATCAAAATTTCCTGTTTGATACAATAAGAACAGGAATACCAAGTAGATGGTTTCTTGCTGCAATAGACACTCAATGTCCAGAATGAAGGTAGCCCACAATCGCTAGTGGAACACGTAATTGCCTCTCTTTCAGACAGGAATAGGAGAGGCATTTTCCTGGTATTGTCTGATGAGACAAGAAAAATGAAAGAGGAATTCTGCATACCCTCATGTCCAGCTAAAAAATAATAAAAAATCAGAGGACATAATTGATTTGGACACATGACATCCAGAAGTAAACAACTTTACATAGATTGCACAACTTTTATTTCTTGGACACAGCGAAAGAGGTATTACTGCTTGCTGACAAGACACACGACCTTCAGTCTGTATTGCACGACAGGAATGACAAACGTGCTTCATGAATCCATGCCCAAATTTGAATGTTCCAGTATTGTGAATGAAACAGGAAACCACTCCATCTTGCATGAAAGAGCTACTCAAGTCCATTTCCATTGGAATAGCGAGAAATCTGTTTTCCACGTTCAATGCTACACATGTTTCCCAGTTTGGTCAGCTTGGAAAAGGACGGCCAATTACATGCTGTCTAGCTGCAGCTGTGGGTCCAACACAGGTGACTACTCTTCAACAGACACTTAACTTCCAGGGTGTAACCAACACTTACTGGTTAATGAAACAGGTAATAGCCGTCTGAAAGGAATAGGAGACGCATTCATCCTGCAAGAGGACTTTCTCTTACTCTCATGTCCAGACACATGAAACAATCATTTGGAGGACAGAGGACATTTGGACACATAATATCTTTCTTCCATACACCATGCAAGCTTTCTTAGCTGGAGACAACAGAGAAAGTATTTATCTTTTTGTGGAAACACTCAACATTCGGGCTGAAAACGATGACAGAAAGGATAAATGTGTTTCCTGACTGTGTCCAAACATGAGTTTTTGAGTATTGTGAATCAAACAGGAAACCACTCCGTTGTGCGTCAAAGGGGTAATCAACTCAACTTCCATTTGCATACCAGAAGTCTATTTGAGAGTTTTTTTCTGTTCACAATCGTGAAAAATCAACCCTTGGAGCCTATGGTTGAGGTCCACGATTGGAGCCTGAACACAAAGTATACTTTTTCTTCAACCGGCGGTTTGCTTTACACTTTTTCCCACACAAAATTATGGAATTATAAGTGGTTATAAAACTCAAGAAACTTGGTTGACGTGGCAGTCAACATAAGTTTGCATGACACTGCCACGTGGAAAATCAAACCAGAGCAAAAAAAGGTTTTTCCCGTTTTGGCTGACCAAAACGGGCAAAAAATCTCTGTTTTGTATGACAAAATATAGAAAATGTTTCTGCCTATGGAAATTTAATATTTATTTTACTATATCAATTCCTATTTCATCTCATAGAACAAGAAATTCATGTTTTGTCAACGAAAAATATCTTGTTTTGTTTCACCTTATAGGACTTTCAGATCAGATCAAAAAGGGAAATATAGTTTCGTAGCACCAAACAGAATTTTGTTTCAGCACTGGAGTGAATATTTTTGGCCTGAGGGTGAGTGTGCACCCTGGAGAATCCTTAGCAGTGACTGGTTCACACCACCAAATTGTTTTGGAGAAAATGAAGGTATGGAGGCAATTGGTGACAATAATTTTATCCTGAAATTGCTGGGAATAAGTTCTTTTTTAGTGCCATTTTATAGCCAGTGATCTACGGTTCTCAGAACACAAAAATATGAAATATTTGAAGCTCTCTAATAGGTTCTATGGCTTCTAGAATGTCCATTGGTAGGCTGTCTTTTTTCCTACCTAGAAAGGCATCCCTAACCTCCTCTAGAAGATTTTGCACCTTCCTAGGTTCCTCATTTTTATTGTAGTAGGTGGGAAGGTATATAGAAGACCAGGAAACCTCTAGATTCCTTGTAGTTCAAGCTACCCCTTCTAGACGATGTGCCACCTTCCTGGTCCTTCACCTAGCCTTCTAGAAATTTAGAGAGGATCTCTAGAATTTGAGCTAGCTTCCTGAAGCCTATTTTTCACCTCCCTTGGGGCAGGAAATTTCAACTTTAAGGACTTGTTCTGGGGCCCTTGCCTCTAGAGGTAGGCATTGTTGGCCACTAAGCCACTTGGGCTTACATCATTTATGTTCCTTTTTAGTTCCACTCCTGCCATGGTGAGGAGCAAAAATCCAACAACTTTGATTGTGGCGTGGGTGCTGACGTGCTTTTTGGTTATTTAGCCTCATCTTGTCTCTCTTTTTTTTTCCACGTTAAAATACCAAACATATTTTTTTGTTTTGTGCCACTGGAACAGGAAAATTGAAGTACATGATGTACGGCTGCAGCTCTCCGTCCGGCACAAGTCACTAAACTACAATGGATGATAAAGGTCCATGATGAACTTGCCCATGATGTTTTTACAAAAATGGTAATTACCTCTCCGTCCGACAGGGATAGGGAAATGCATTTTCCCTGCATTGTGCAACGAGACAGGAAAACAAAAGAGGAAATTTACTTAGCCTCATGTCTTACTAAAAAGACTAATCAATCAAAGAAAATGGCTGGTACGGACACATGACATCCAAACGCAAACCTCCATTATGTATACAAAGCCAGTTTTACTTCTTCAACGCAATGGAAGAGTAATATATCTTTGGTGACAGGAGACACAAAGTTTTGAATAATATGAATGACACAAGCAGGAAATATGTTTCATGCAGCTTTGTCCAAACAAGTATGTTCCAGTATTGTGAATCAAACAGGAAACAAAAAATTTCTTATCTGCTATTTGAACTGATACTCGTGTTTCCAGTCATTCACAGTTTTAACCATTTGTGTTCGTCAAAAAGGCACTTCTAGAAGTTTCCATGAGGGAATCAGTGTTTCCTAATCCATTGTCAAAGGCATGAAACTGTTTTCCATTTTTGCAAACCGAAGGCAAATTTCAAATGAACTCTTTGGTTGACAGAACCAGGAAACTATGTCTCTCAATTCAAAAAACAAGGGAAACCATTACCCTTTATGGAAAAGTCATGTGCTGTCATCCGGTACAGTAACAGCTATTTTAAGGGAAAAAAAAGTAAACCATATACATAACTTGAATGGGGTTTTTGTTTCTGATCTAACAGTGTTTTCCTGCTTCCTCATTAGAATGTTCCTCGTCCAATTTTGTGAATGTTCCAGTATGGTGAATCAAACAGGAAACCCCTCCAACTTGCATGCAAGGGTACTCTAGTCGAATTCAGTTTGCATAGCCAGAAGTCTGTTTTCAATGTTCAGTTACCAAACACGTTTTCACGTTTGGATCCATAGGAACAGGATGAAGATATGGTTTCTGGCTGCAGTGCTCTTTCGGGCCCAGGTCACCGCAGTGACATAGATGATTAATGATGGACTAGCCCAAAAGGTTAACAAGGAAGGTAGTTGCCTCTCCATCTGACTGGAAAAGGAGAAACAATTTTCCCTGCATTGTGAAATGACACAGGAAAACCGAAAGATAAATTATTCTTTCCCTTATGTCCGGCTAAAAATACTGACCAATCATTGGACATGGTTGGTATGGACACCTGATATCCGGACGCAAACTTCCGTCTCCTATTCAACGCAATGTTTCTTTCATGGATGCAACGGAAGAGTCATTTCTCTTTGGTGAAAGGAAACATGACTGTCCAAATGATGTGGAAGACAGAAACAAGAAATTGTTCCCATGCCACTTTGTCCAAAAAAGAATGTTCCAATATCAATAATAAAAAAGGAAACAACACAGGCTTATCTGTTGTTGAAAATGAGATTTGTGTTTCTAGTCATGAACAGTTTGAACCATCTGTGTTAATCAAAAGGGTACTTCCAGAAGTTTCTATCACAGAAATAGTGTTTCCTATTCCATTTTCAGTAGTAAGAAACTTCTTTCTGCTTTTGTGAGTTTCAAGCAAATTGGGAATGATCTCTTTTGTTGACAGAACCGGGACACTGTCTTTTATGATGCACAAAACAAGGAAAAATCATTTCCCTCAATGGAAAAGTCTTGTTCCTTCAGCCGTTATAGCAATGCCTCCACCAAGAGATGAAACAAGGAAACCATTTCTGTCACCCGAATGTGCCTTTTGTTTCTCATCTAACCACATTTTTATGCCTTTTCAACAAAACGGTCCTCTTCCACTTTCGTGAATGTTCAAGTATGGTGAGTCCAACAGGAAACCGCTCCAAATTCCATACAAGGGTGTTCAAGTTGACGTCCATTTGCATAGCCAGAATTATGTTTTCAACTTCCAGTGACCAAACACTTTTTCACGGGTGCATCAATAGGAAAGGGAAAATGAAACATATGGTGTTGGTCTACAGCTCTCTGTCCGGCGCAGGTCACCGCACGACAATATATGATTAACGTCCATGATGGAATTGTCCAGGAAGGTTAACATAAAAGGTTTTTTCCTCTCTTTCTGACAGGAATAGGAAGAACAAAATAGGAATTTTGCTTTGCATCATTTCCTGCTAAAAAGACTGACCAATCAATAGACATGGTTGTTATGGACACATGACATCCGGACGCAGATATCCATTTCCTACACAACGCGAGTTTTCTTTCTTCAACACAATGGAAGAGCCATTTCTCTTAGGTGACAGTAGACACAACTCTTGGATGAGAGAAACAATAAACTTGTACCATGCTGCTTTGACAAAACAAGAATTTTCCACTATAATGAAACAGCAAGGAGACAAAACAGGCTTATATGTTGTTTAAACTAATTTTCGTGTTTCCAGTCATGAACAGTTTGAATCATCTGAGTTATTCAAATTGGAACTTCTAGAAGTTTCCATCAAAGAAACAGTGTTTCCTAATCCACTGTTGGAAGCAAGAAACTGTTTTCTGTTTTTGTAAGTTGCAAGCAAAGTAGGAATTATCTCCTTGGTTGAAACAACTGAGAAACTGTCTTTTTCAACGTACAAAAGAAGGAAAAGCATTTCCCTTGATGGAAAAGCCCTGTTCTGTCAGCTGGTACAGCAATACCTCCACCAAGAGACAAAAAAAGGAAACCATTTCCTTCAACAAAACAGGCTGTTCGTTTCTCATCTAACCACATTTTCTTGCTTCTTCAACAGAATGGTCCTCTTCCGCTTTTGTAAACGTTCCAGAATGGTGAATCCAACAGAAAAGCCCTCCAACCTGAATGGAAGGGTACTGAAGTTCACATCCATTGGTATAGCAAGGATTCTGTTTTCAACGTTCAGTGACCAAACAATTCTTCACGTTTGGATCGATAGGAAAGATAAAATGAAGTATATGGTGTCCGGCTGCAGCTCTTTGTCTAGCAGGTCACTGCACTACAACAGATAATTAACGTCCACGATGGACTAGCCCAGAAAGGTTGACAAAAAAGGTAGTTGCCTCGCCTTCTGACAGGAATAGGAAAACAAATTCAACCTGCATTGTGCAAAGGCACAAGAAAAATGAAAGAGGAATTGTGATTTGCCTCATGTCCGACTAAAAAGACTGACCAATCATTGGACATGGTTGGTACGGACACATGACATCCAGGCGCAAACATCCGTTTTGTATACAATGCAGTTTTTCTTTTTGTAATGCAATCAATTAGTAATTTCTATTTTGTGACAGGAGATACAGCTTTTGGAATGATATGGATGATAGAGGTGAGAAAAGTGTTTCATGTCGCTTTGTCCAAACAAGAATGTGCCTGTATCATGAATTAGAAAGGAAGCAATACAGGCTCATCTGTTGTTTGATCTCATGTTCATGTTTCCAGTCATGAACTGTTTGAGCCATCTGCATTATTTGAAGTGGAACTTTTAGAGGTTTCCACCACGGAAACAGTTTTATGTACTCAATTATCAGAAGCAAGAAACTGTTTCTGTTTTTGTGAATCCCATGCAAACTGGGAATGATCTCTTTGGTTGACAGAACCGGTAAACTATGTCTGTTTCAACTCATGAAACAAGGAAAGCCATTTCCCTTGATGGAAAATTCATGTTCCGTCAGCTGCTATAGCAATGCCTCTACCAAGAGGCAGAATGAGGAAGTAATGCCCTTCACCTGAAGGGCCTTTTCTTTTCTTTTCTTTATGCAACCACACTTTCCTGCTTCCTCAACAGAATGGTCCTCTTATTTTGTGTGGAGCTTGATATTTGTTCGGCATATAAACCATTTTTTGTTGTTGTCTTATGGAACAGGAAACTCTTGTTTGTATCATCTACTGTGTTTTCTGCTTCTGATTAACAACTCAGAGGTTTCACTGATACTAGTGTCGTATCATCCTTCATTTCATCTGCTTTGATACAGTTTCAAAGGTTTAAACACTTGGGCGTTTCCGAAAATGGTTAAGTTGACAGAAGTGGTCATCTCTTTAAGGGTGCAGACTTGTGTGAACATTGATCTTCTGAAATGACTTCAACCGAGGCCACTTGCAAAGTGTTCACTTTGCCTTATCATGTTCTTCTGAGAGACAAGGACCCACATATGGGTCATAATTCAAACAGGTGTAGATCTCCACTACAACTTCATCAACACGTTGCATGCAGCTGCATGAGCCATCGTCTCTGGGTGCAAACCAAGTCCTAGCCTCCTGATGGTGCTCTTGGAGCATTTTGAGGTGGCGGGTTCAATTCTCAAAACCACCACATCCTGTGATGTCCCATGATTTACGGGCCATATATAACAAAAATTAAGGTGTGATTGCACACATGATACAGACTAACGCACTGAGTGTGTTCTTAGTGTACTTTTCTATGGTGACTGAGCACACTGGCCGCATACACTAGCCCCACGCGCTGAGGTGCTTCCTAAGAAGATAATCATTTGGTCATATAGGACAAAATGCAATGTGCAATTGGACACATGAGACAAATTAGTGCACTAAGTTCACTCTTAGTGCACTTTCATATAGTAAGGGAACGCACTTTCCACATTCACTAGCCCCATGCACTGGGTTCCTTCCTAACAAGAGGATTGTTTGGTCACATAGGAAAGAACGTGGAGTTCTTAGAGGCATTGAGTCAATTTAGGACTTTGAGAACTAGTGTATTTTGATACGGTGAGGGAGCACACTTACCACATACGCTAACCCCATGCAGCGGGGTCCATCTAACAAGAGAATTGTTTGCCTACATAAAACAGACAAATCAAGGTGTGCTTACATACATGAGACAAATGAGAACACTGAGTGCGTTCTTAGTGTAATTTTCTACAGTGAGGGAATGCGCTTGTAACATACACTAGCCCCTTACACTGGGGTCCTTCTCAGCAGGAGAATTGTTTGGCCACATAGGACAAAAAATCAAGGTGTGCTTGGACACATGAGACAAATGAGTACACTGAGTGCGTTCATAGTGTACTTCTGTATGGTTACTGAGTGCACTTGGCACATAAACTAGCCGCATACACTAGGTCATTCCTAAGTAGAGAATTGTTTGGCCACATATGACAAAAATCACACTATTTGCATACAAAATCAAAGGATTGTAGATATGGGTTTGAGGAAATCTCTTTGAAGATATCACAATCAAGGCACACACTAAAAAGGGAGTGTATGAAATAGCTACAATTAACCATACTACGACTAACCATACTTTTCAGATCATGGCTAGTCTGTAGCTGAGTGGGGCCGCTACATGCCCCGTGGACAACTCCCTCACTGTTTCCTAGCAAAGAGTGCAGAAAGTCCAGCCGATCCATTGCCAGTGCTGTGGGTCCAAGTCCCTTCCAGAGAGCTGCGATGTATTATGCCCTTGTCGATGGCAGAAATCAGGCGATCAACAAACAGTGCTACTAGGCCGTTCGGTTCTGTCATCTGCGCTGTTTCCTTCTTCGTTGCGTATGTGCTCACCTGGCCATTCCCGCCTTCCTCCGTGCAATATCTTCACCCAACCGTGAGTTGGCTCAGGAATCTTGTGCGAGGTTGTGGATGATTCATGATGGTCGAACTGTATTTTCACCTTTGACCTAGAATAAAGCTGGAAATGTTATGAATCAATATCACATACAAAATGTGACAAACAAAAACCCTGGCCGGATGACTAAACATTTTGCCTCCAGGTTGCATCATGCCCGTGTCTTATGGCTCACATTCTCCTGAGTTCTTGTGCACGTCATGGCTGATTGCCCACGAATACTTTCTTCATCTGTCTTCTTGTTTTGTTTACCACCTTTCTTGGTTGCTTCCGTCCCTTGTTTCATGTCAGGTGGTTTCCTCTCTGACCACTAACGACTGCATGTCCATCACACTTTTTGCAAGTTTCCAGCTGTTTCCGTGCTTCTGGGTTGGTTTCTTCTGTCATGGAACTGTCCAGGTGGCTTTCTCCTTGTGCAATTGCTGATCCACTGTTCTGTCCGCTTCTGTTCTGTTGGAAGACTCATGGGTTCATTGTCAATCTGGCTGCTTAGATGTCATTGCACACATAAATCATGGTCAGATGGTACGACCGTGCCACCAAGGCGGCAGAGATCCAAAGCCTGATCATGATGCATCTGTGAACTACAACAGGCACCCACCTCTAGCTCGGCAAATGTGAAGTCACCTTCTGCAACTCGGTGCAGTCAGATGGCCTGATGAAATTGCACTGCTGTGCAAAAATTCTTCCAGTTTGAACATCAGGTGCCACATATGCACAAAGACTGGATGGAATAAAATTGCAACAGATCTTGTCTATTTTCACGGCACTGATCAAGTTAGATTTCCTTCCCCCTCTTACCATAAGTCGAGAAATTCTTGTGACATTGATGTGATTGCCAGACTTCTCAGCAGCAGAGGTATGTGGATATGCCCAAACAGGACATGGGGGGGGGGGGGGGCACTCCATTTCACAGCACGCTAAAGATGTTTCTGGCACGTTTGTAACCCCGGCTGGACAAATAATATGGTACTGCAAAAGATATGGTTGGAATGCACTATCACGCTCTTGAGAGACCAGTGAAGCTGAAAACGTGTGGTCCAGACATTAATCTATGTTATACTTGAGAATGAAATGTTACACTATGTTTTCCAGGTGTGCCGTTCTTCGCCTTTGAAGGCATGTACACCTAATATGAAACTTATGACACATTGGATCAAAACCCAGAGAAATCAATATGCCCTCACTGTACACATAATATCGGGCGTTCCTACAAGTTCTGTCCATATGCACCAGGTCCACCTGTTCCCAGTAGCCCTGCATCTGGTGCCAGTGTCCATGGGACACCTGCTGGTTTTATCCATGCATTTTACAACATTTTGGATGAAGAAGAGGGATTGAATGAGGGAAATTCCGGCAGAAATGGTGCTGGTGGTGGTGATGGTGCCGGTGCTGGTGTTGGTGGTGGTGCTGGTGGTGGTGGTGATGATGGTGCTGGTGGTGGTCGCGGTGGTAGTGGTGGTGGTGGTAGTGGCAGTGGTGGTCATAGCCATGGTGGTGAAAGTGCTAGTGATACTGAGGTGGGTTTTGGTGGGCGTGATGGCTCAACGGCTGAAGCTGGTAATGGGGATGGAGAGAGCCAAGTGCCTGATGGAGTCAGTCTGGGCATACCAAGTGACGCCATCATGATGAGCCAACTGAGCGTTACTGCCATCGAGCCGACTTGAATTCCCAGCCATCAGTTTTTCCATATCATGTCCTGTTGTAACAACCCAATGTCTTAGTATTCAATAGAAAGTTGTATGAAAGTTAACACGGTTTCTTACCAGGGAGTCCCCGCAGATGATTGCAGGTTTGTCAAGCCCCAAGAGTGAGGTTATTCAAAGCCACACCAAACTATTTTTTTTGGGACCTCAATGCAGAGAAAAGAACTTTCATCCACCAGAAGCAGAGAGTTGTGAGATTGTTCTCTCATGCTTTGAAAGTAAAATACAGCAACCTCGGTTTGCAGAAATTGTTGTCAACATCAGAGAGTATGCTGTTGTGCCAAGCACTCCAAGTGCATTCACACAGAGTGGGTGGAGAAAAATCTGATGCAGGCTCTGACTGCAATGTACCATGAACTCTTTCTGCTGATATCCATGGCCATCTCTCAGAACGAGTATCCCAAATTTCCTTTGCTGGACACATCTGATGAGGACAGTGCCTGGTGTTGAGTGCCCAGCACCCGATGCCCGGTTCCTGCTGCCGAGTGCTCGGTGTACAATGCCCCGTGTCTGGTGCCCTGCGCTAGGTGGTCAGTGCTAGATGCCAAGCTTGTGTTACATGGTGCACGGTACTTGATGCCTGGTACCCAGTTTCCGGTTCCGGGTGCCCAGTGCTTGCTGCCATCTGTCCGTTCACGCTACTCGGTGCCTAGTTCCTGATGCCCGGTGATTGGTATCCGGTGCCTGGTGGCCGTTGCCTGATTCTCAGTATCCGGTGTCAATTTCTCAATGCACGGAGCTTGCTGCCATGCATTTGGTGGTCAGTGCTTGATACTGAGTGCTTAGTACGTGGTGCGTGGTGTATGGTGCTGTGTGCCCATTGCCTTGTGCCCGCTTCTTGGTTCCCGGTGCGCATTGCTCAGTGCTCGGTGCCCAATGCTCAGTGCCCATTTCCCAATGCCTGGTGGTTTGTGGCCAGTCCACAAGGCAGGTGCTTGGTACCTAGTTCCCGGTTCCAGGTGCTTGCCCCTCATCTTGAGCCTTGCAGAACTGAAGGAGGCCAAAAACTGGCCTGAGTCATAAGAAGAAACCTCATCCATGCACAAGGTCAAAATATGGACATGAGAAACTCAAGTTGTGCTCAAATGATGGATTTTTTGTGCCCTCAAGCCCGTGGCATAGGATCATTGTGCCATCATGTCCAACCTCTCAGTGAAAAAGGGGCTATGAATTGGCCCAAATCGAATTGTGAAGAAACGCATCCATTTGTAGGATGCACATCAATAGGACATGGGAAAAACATGTTGCAATGTACTATCCAAGATCTAAGAACTCTTCTTGGCTATCATAATTCTTTGAGACGAATGGGACAATATATGGCCTAACTTGAAATGGATAAAACTTGTCGATACATATGTCTCCAGCCCATGTGGACATCAGAAGCCCTAGTCTCACTGAAGAAAATGTTGTTGTGCCTTTGAAAACATGATGTATGGTCTTTGTACGCTCATTGTGAGCCTCTTTGACAGGAAAAAAATGGCTTGACTTGACATGGGGAAACCTTGCATAGGTTGCACACCCATATGGATATCCATAGCAAAAGGTGTTTAAAAATGGCCCAACTCCAAACCAAAACACTTTTTCAAATGTAGATTGTACATCCATTTGGAGACCCAAAACACACTTCCTCCTCAAAGCTTCAATGTGGTGTGCCCTTGATCATTTGAGATATTGCCTTTGTGCACTTGTTTTGAGCCTCTTCAAGTCTATAAGGGCCAGTTTTTAGCCCAAATCACAGTTATAAAATTTCTCCCATGTAGAGGTTGCATCCCCATATACACAAAAAACCTGAATTTTGCTTAAAATACATTTCATACGCCCTTTCACATGCATGTGACATGAAATTTCTGTGAAATAATCTTGAGCCTATAATCTTGAGATTATGGGATAAAAATTGGTCCAAACTGAAATTGCAAGATTCACCTCATGATTGAAACATTCACCTGAAAAACAAACCTAAATCATATCTGAAGTCTAATGAAAAAGATGACGAGCTGCTAGAAGTATGTTTTCTTTAAAACATTTAGCCTCTTACAGTTACTATCATCTCTGTGATGTAGAAATGTCCAATGTATCTATTTATGGTCGCCCTGTAGTAAATGTCAAATATAAGTTCCGAGATACGCTCCTTTCTCTTGCTATCTGGTTTGTCCGTTTGAAATGTCCAGCTGATTTCTCTAGGAAACTTTTCATTGTTCTCCAACGTCTTTCTACTTACCGACAACAGTGCCCTGATATGGTTTTAATGGCCGGCAGTTACTTGAATGCTTCTTTGCTTCAGTCCCTGCAGGATGGCCCAGAGATGGCCCCAGTGTACGGGGGTAGTGCATGTGGCGAGTGCGCTCAAAATCAATGTGAAAGTGCACTTATCACGCACTCAGTGTGCGATGGCCTTATTCTAAAATGGCTACATTGCAAGGAATATTTTCAGATTTCATTGTGAGAACCATCCATATTTTCATCCCGAGATTGACGTTGACATACCGCAAACCTAGTTGCTGTGAGGTTCAAGAATGGACCTGCAAAGGTCCTGTTTGCGGATGTTAAAAATCGCAGATTGTTTTTGGGAACCATTACAAAAAGTGAGAGGTTTGAAATATTGTTACATTTCTTATCTTTCTAGCAGTGGAAAGAAAGAATCTTTTAAAATTGATTTTATTTTTACGTCAAAGTGGAAACAAAACCATAATGTGTTTGTTCTCAAGAGAAAAGCAAAAACAAAAAACTTTCCCGACGAAAAGGTTCAGAATAAATACAACAATAATTAAGAAATTTTCGGATTTGACACTGGTTTAAATTTTCTGTTTTCACTCGTTGCTAATGATATGCTCAACAAGCACTGTGGAAAGAAAACATGGAATAAGATGAGATGGTTCCTCAAGAATTGTACTTTTCTGTTCCACTTGGAATAACCGCCTGCTCTCCTGAAACAAAAAAGCTATTCACATGCTGAATCTTCTACATGACGAGGTGGTAACATTTGCAAACCACGTACCTCTCTTGAAAAATAAGGTTGGAAATGATGACGGATGAAAACAATACACAATCATACACTGGGTGTGTGATAAGTGCACTTTGTCACAACGGGGCGTGTTCCTCCTCGTGTGTCCCATGGCAATTGCGTCAGCAAGACAACAGCTTATCCAGCTTTCTGCCAGCAGAGATTGACAGCTGTCATTCTTCAACGCACAACAGGGACCTGTTTGCCATTTGATCAGATAGCAGGTGCGCTGAAGCCCCCCATGCGATGTTGACTTAAGTCTTGAAAACGGAAGTAAAGAGAACTGTTCAAGTTTTGCGAAGGAGGAAATTCAATACAAATGTATTGCAATCATTTAAGTAAAATACAAGTATAGGTTAGATTCTTAGGACCTTACTTTTCACTTGAAACAAAAGAAAAAACATTTAGGTGTGAACGAAACAAAAGAGTGATTGCACAGATACCAAATTCTATATTGAAAGGTAGGGAGTAGTAAGACAGAGAGATGGATATATATATATATATATATATATAGAGAGAGAGAGAGAGAGAGAGAGAGAGAGAGAGAGAGAGAGAGAGATAGAGAGAGAGAGAGATGAGTGGGGAGAGAAAGAGAGAGAGAGAGAGAGGGGAAAGAGATAGAGGGTGAGATAGAGATAGAGGGATTAAGTTAGGGAGAGGAGTGGAGATAGGTATACAGAGATTGAGATAGGGAGATAGATAGAGAGAGGTGGAGAAATAGGGGAAGAGAGGGAGAGATATAGAGAGATGAAGAGAGAGGGAGAAATATAGAGAGAGAGATATAGAGAAAGAGAGGGGAGAGAGAGGGAGAGAGACAGAGAGAGACAGAGAGAGAGAGAGA
>SZWC01032982.1:0-20254 GCA_023375785.1 Penium margaritaceum | reverse complement strand
TAGGGCGCAACTAGGGTGCAACTAGGGCTCAAATAGGGCACATTTTGGGCACAACTAGGACGCAACTAGGTCGCAACTAGGGCGCAACTAGGGCGCAACTAGGGCGCAACTAGGGCGCAACTAGGGCACAACCTGGGTGCAACCACGGTGCAACTAGGGCGCAACTAGGGCATAACTAGGGCGCAACTAGGGCGCAACTAGGGTGCAACTAGTGTGCAAGTTGGGCGCAACTAAGTTGCAACTAAGGCGTAACTAGCACGGAAGTAGGGCACAAGTAGGACGCAACTAGGACGCAACTAGGGCACAACTAGGGCGTAGCTAGTTCCCAACTAAGGAACAACTAGGGCGCAAGAAGGGTGCCAGTAGGACGCAAGTAGGGTGCAATAAGGGCGCAAATAGGGTGCAACTAGAGCACAACTAGGGCGCAACTAGGGCGCAACTAGGGCGTGACTAGGGCGCGACTAGGGTACGACTAGGGCGCAACTAGGGCACAACTAGGGCGCAACTAGGGCGCAACTAGGGCGCAACTAGGGCGCTACTAGGGTGCAACTAGGGAGCACCTAGGGCGCAACTAGGGCGCAACTAGGGTCCAACAAGGGTGCAAGTAGGGCGCAACAAGGGTGCAACTGGGGCGCAAGTAGGGCGTAAGTAGGGCGCAAGTAGGGCGCAACTACGGCACAAGTGGGGCACAACTAGGGCGTAACAAGGGTGCAACTAGGGTGCAACTTGAGCACAATGAGGGCGCAACGAGGGTGCAACGAGGGTGCAATGAGGGTGCAACAAGGGCGCAACAAGGGCGCAACTATAACACAACTAGGGTGCAACTAGGGTGCAACTAGGGCGCAACTAGGGTGCAACTAGGGTGCAACTAGGGTGCAACAAGGGCGCAACTAGGGTGCAACGTGGGCGCAACTAGGGCGCAACTAAGGCGCAAATAAGACGCAACTAAGGCGCAACTAAGGCGCAACTAGGGCGCAAGTAGGACACAAGTAGGACGCATCTAGGGCGCAACTAGGGTACAACTAGGGCGTAGCTCGTGCCCAACTGAGGCGCAACTAGGGCGAGAGTAGGACGCAAGTAGGGCGCAACTAGGGCGCAACTAGGGCGCAGCTAGGGCGCAACTAAGGCGCAAGTAGGGCGTAACTAGGGCGCAAGTAGGGCGCAACTAGGGCGCAACTAGGGCACATCTAGGGCGCAACTAGGGAGCAACTAGGGCGCAACTAGGACGCAACTAGGGCACAACTAGGGCGCAACTAGGGTGCAACTAGGGCGCAACTAGGGTGCAACAAGGATGCAACTAAGGCGCAACTAGGGCGCGACTAGGGCGCGACAAGGGCGTGATTAGGGCGCAACTAGGGCGCGACTTGGACACAAGTAGGGCGCAACTAGGGCACAACTAAGGCGCAACTATGGCGCAACTAGGGTGCAATCAGGGCGCAACTGGGGGCAACTAGGGCGTAGGTAGTCCCCAAATGAGGCGCAACTAGGGCACAAGTAGGGCGCCAGTAGGGTGTAAGTTTGGTGCAATAAGGGCGCAAGAAGGGTGCAACTAGGACGCAACTAGGACGTACCTATGGCACAAGTAGGGCGCAACTAGGGCGCAACTAGGGCGCAAATCGGGCGCAAGTAGGGCGCAAGTAGGGCGCAACTAGCGTGCAACTAGGGCACAACTAGGGCGCAACTAGGGCGCAACTAGGGTGTAACTAGGGCGCAACTAGGGCGCAACTAATGCGCAACTAGGGCGCAACTAATGCGCAACTAGGGCGCAACTAAGGCGCAACTAAGGCGTAACTAAGGCGCTACTAAGCCGCAACTAGGGCGCAAGTAGGGCACAAGTAGGACGCAGCTAGGGTGCAACTAGGGTACAACTAGGGCGTAGCTAGTGTCCAACTGAGGCTCAACTAGGGCGAGAGTAGGACGCAAGTATGGTGCAACTAGGGGGCAACTAGGACGCAACTAGGGCGCAACTAGGATGCAAGTAGGGTGCAACTAGGGTGCAAGTATGGCGCAACTAGGGTGCAACTAGGGCACATCTAGGGCGCAACTAGGGCGCAACTAGGACGCAACGAGGGGGTAACTAGGACGCAACTAGGGCGCAACTAGGGCGCAACTACGGCACAACTAGGGTGCAAGTAGGGCGCAACTAAGGCGCAACTAGGGCGAGACTAGGGCGTGACTAGGGCGCGACTAGGGGGCAACTAGGGCGCGACTTGGGCGCAACTAGGGCGCAACTAGGGCGCAACTAAGGCGCAACTAGGGCGCAACTAGGGCGCAATTGGGGCACAACTGGGGGCAACGAGGCGTAGCTAGACCCCAACTGAGGCGCAACTAGGACACAAGTAGGGTGCCAGTAGGGTGTAAGTTTGGTGCAATAAGGCCGCAAAAAGGGCACAACTAGGGTGCAACTAGGACGCAACTAGGATGCACCTATATATATATTTGGTTTTTAAGATGGTCCAGGCAAAAAATCCCGCCCACTAGGCTCCTTTCCGGAAGCTGCTACCTTGGTGGCTTTCTGATCATCCTAGGACGCACCTAGGGCCCAACTAGGGTGCAACTAGGGCGCAAGTAGGGCGCAAGTAGGGCACAAGTAGGGCGCAAGTAGGGCGCAAGTAGGGCGTAACTAGGGTGCAACTAGGGCGCTATAAGGGCGCAACTAGGGCGCAACTAGGGTGCAACTAGCGCGCAACTAGGGCACAAGTAGGGCGCAACAAAGGCGCAACTAGGGCGCAACTAAGGCGCAACAAAGGCGCAACTAAGGCGCAACTAAGGTGTAACTAGGGCGCAAGTAGGGCACAAGTAGGACGCAGCTAGGGCACAACTAGGGTACAACTAGGGCGTAGCTAGTGCCCAACTGAGGCGCAGCTAGGGCGAGAGTAGGACGCAAGTAGGTCGCAACTAGGGCGCAACTAGGGTGCAACTAGGGCGTAACTAGGGCGCAAGTAGGGTGCAACTAGGGCGCAAGTATGGCGCAACTAAGGCGCAACTAGGGCACATCTAGGGTGCAACTAGGGTGCAAATAGGGCGCAACTAGGGCGCAACTAGGCCGCAACTAGGGCGCAACTAGGGCGCAACTAGGGCGCAACTAGGGTGCAACTAGGGTGCAACTAGGAGGCAACTAAGGCGCAACTATGGCGCGACTAGGGCGCGACTAGGGCGCTACTAGGGCGCATCTAGGGCACGGCTTGGGCGCAACTAGGGCGCAACTAGGGCGCAACTAAGGCGCAACTAGGGCACAACTAGGGCGCAATTAGGGCGCAACTGGGGGCAACTAGGACGTAGCTAGTCCCCAACAAAGGCGCAACTAGGGCGCAAGTAGGGTGCCAGAAGGGTGTAAGTTTGGTTTAATAAGGGCGCAAGAAGGGCGCAACCAGGGTGCAACTAGGACGTAACTAGGACGGACCTAGGGCATAAGTAGGGCGCAACTAGGGCACAAATAGTGCGCAAGTAGGGCACAGCTAGGGCGCAAGTAGGGCACAACTAGGGCGCAACTAGGGCGCAACTAGGGTGCAACTAGGGCGCAACTATGGTGTAACTAGTGTGCAAGTTGGGTGCAACTAGGGCGCAACTAAGGCGCAACTAGGGCGCAAGTAGGGAGCAATTAGAGGACAACTAGGGCGCAACTAGGACGCAACTAGGACGCAACTAGGGCGCAAGTAGAGTGCAACTAGGGTGCAACTAGAGCGCAAGTTTGGTACAACTAGGGCGCAACTTTGGCACAACTAGGGTGCAACTAATGCGCAAGTTGGGCGCAACTAAGGCGCTACTAAGGCGCAACTAGCGCGCAAGTAGGGCACAAGTAGAACTCAACTAGCGCGCAACTAGGGCACAACTAGGGCGTAGCTAGTGCCCAACTAAGGCACAACTAGGGCGCAAGTAGGGTGCCAGTAGGGCGCAAGTAGGGTGCAATAAGGGCGCAAATAGGGTGCAACTAGGGCGCAACTAGGGCGCAACTAGGGCGCAACTAGCGCGCAAGTAGGGCACAAGTAGGACGCAACTAGCGCGCAACTAGGGCACAACTAGGGCGTAGCTAGTGCCCAACTAAGGCACAACTAGGGCGCAAGTAGGGTGCCAGTAGGGCGCAAGTAGGGTGCAATAAGGGCGCAAATAGGGTGCAACTAGGACGCAACTAGGGCGCAACTAGGGCGCAACTAGGGCGCAACTAGGGCACGACTAGGGCGCAACAAGGGCGCAACTAGGGCGCAACTAGGGCGCTACTAGTGTGCAACTACGGCGCAACTAGGGCGTAACTATGGTGCAACTAGGGCGCAACTAGGGCGCAACTAGGCCGCATCTAGGGCGCAACTAAGGAGCAACTAGGGTGCAACTAGAGCGCAACTAAGGCGTAACTAGGGCGCAAGGAGGGCACAAGTAGGACGCAACTAGGGCGCAACTAGGGTAAAACTAGGGCGTAGCTAGTGCCCAACTGACGCGCAACTAGGGCGCAAGTAGGGCGCAAGTTGGGCGCAACTAGGGTGCAACTAGTGCGCAACTAGGGTGCAACTAGGGCGCAACTAGGGCACAAATAGGGCAGAACTAGGGCGCAACTAGGGCGCAACCAGGGCGCAACTAGCGTGCATCTAGGGCGCAACTAGGGCGCACCTAGGACGCAACTAGGGCGCAACTAGGGTGCAACTAGGGCGCAACTAGGGCGCAACTAGGGTGCAACTAGGGTGCAACTAGGGCGCAGCTAGGGCACAACTAGGACACAACTAGGTCGCTACTAGGGCGCAACTAGGGTGCAAACAGGGCGCAACTAGGGCGCAACTAGGACGCAACTAGTGCACAACCAGGGCACAACTAGGGCGCAACTAGGACGCAACTAGGGTGCAACTAGGGCGCAACTAGGGCGCAACTAGGGTGTAACTAGGGTGCAGCTAGGGCGCGACTAGGGCGCAACTAGGGCGCAAGTAGGGCGCAAGTAATACGCAACTAGGGCGCAACTAGGGCACAACTAGGGCGTAGCTAGTACCTAACTAAGGCGCATTTAGGGCGCAAGTAGGGCGCTAGTAGGGCGTAAGAAGGGTGCTATAAGGGCGCAAGAAGTGCACAACTAGAGTGCAACTAGGACGCAACTAGGACGTGACTAGGGCGCAAGTAGGGCGCAACTAGGGCGCAACTAGGACGCAAGTAGGGCACAAGTATGGTTCAACTAGGGCACAACTAGGGTGCAACTAGGGCGCAACTAGGGCGCAATTAGGGCACAACTAGGGCGCAACTAGAGCGCAACTAGGGCACAACTAGGGCGCAACTAGGACGCAACTAGGATGTAACTAGGGCGCAACTAGGGCGCAACTAGGGCGCAACTAGGGCGCGACAAGGGCGCAACGAGGACACAAATAGGGCGCGACGAGGGCACACCGAGGGCGTAAGTAGGGCGCAAGTAGGGTGCAACTAGGACGCACCTAGGGTGTAACTAGGGCGCATCTAGGGTGCAACTAAGGCGCAACTAGGGCACAACTAGGGTACAACTAGGACCCAACTATGTTGCAACTAGGGCGCAACTAGGGCGCAACTAGGGTGCAACTAGGGCGCAACTGGGGCGCAATCAGGGCGCAACTGGGGCGCAACTAGGGCACAAGTAGGGCGCAACTAAGGGGCAACTAGGGTACAACTATTGTGCAAGTTGGACACAACTAAGGCGCAACTAAGGCGCAACTAGCGCGCAAGTAGGACACAAGTAGGATGCAACTAGGGCGCAATTAGGGCACAACTAGGGCGTAGCTAAAGCCCAACTAAGGCACAACTAGGGCGCAAGAAGGGTGCCAGTAGGGCGCAAGTTGGGTGCAATAAGGGCGAAAATAGGGTGCAACTAGAGCGCAACTAGGGCGCAAGTAGGGCGCCTTTAGGTCGTGACTAGGGTGTCACTTGGGCGCGACTAGGGCACAACTAGGACGCAACTAGGGTGCAACTAGGGCGCAACTAGGGTACAACTGGGGCGCAACGAGGGCGCAACTAGGGCGCAACTAGGGCGCAACTAGGGCGCAACTAGGGCGCAACCAGGGTGCAACTCGAGTGCATGTAGGACGCAAATAGGGCGCAAGTAGGGCGCAACTACGGCACAAGTGGGGCAGAACTAGGGCGTAACAAGGGCGCAACTAGAGCGCTACTTGAGCGCAACGAGGGCGCAACAAGGGCGCAATGAGGGCGCAACGAGGGCGCAACAAGGGAACAACTAGGGCGCAACTAGGGCGCAACTAGGGCGCAACTAGGGCGCAACTAGGACGCAACTAGGGCGCGACTATGGCGCGACTAGAGCGCGACTAGGGCGCGACTAGGGCGTGACTTGGGCGCAACTAGGGCGCAACTAGGGCGCAACTAAGGCGCAACTAGGGCGCAACTAGGGCGCAATAAGGGCGTAACTGGGAGAACCTAGGGCGCAACTAGGGCGCAACTTGGACGCAACTAGGGCGCAACTAGGGCACAACTATGGCGCAACTAGGGGGCAACTAGGGCACACCTAGGACGCGACTAGGGCGCGACTAGGGCGGGACTAGGGCGCATCTAGGGCGCGACTTGGACGCAATTAGGGCGCAACTAGGGCGCAACTAAGGCACAACTAGGGCGCAACTAGGGCGCAACTAGGACACAACTGGGGGCAACTAGGGCGTAGCTAGTCCCCAACTGAGGCATAACTAGGGCGCAAGTATGGTGCCAGCAGGGTGTAAGTTTGGTTTAATAAGGGCGCAAGAAGGGTGCAACTATGGTGCAACTAGGACGCAACTAGGACGCACCTAGGGCACAAGTAGGGAGCAACTAGGGCGCAAATAGGGCACAAGTAGGGCGCAACTAGGGCACAAGTAGGGCGCAACTAGGGCGCAACTAGGGACAACTAGGGCACAACTAGGGCGCAACTAGGGTTCAACTAGCGTGCAAGTTGGGTGCAGCTAGGGTGCAACTAAAGCCCAACTAGGGCGCAAGTAGGGCGCAACTAGAGCGCAACTAGGGCGCAACTAGGGCGCAACTAAGGGGCAACTAGGACGCAAGTAGGGTGCAACTAGGGTGCAACTAGAGCGCAAGTATGGCACAACTAAGGCGCAACTAGGACGCAACTAGGGTGCAACTAGTGCACAAGTGGGACGCAACTAAGGCGCTACTAAGGCGCAACTAGAGCGCAACTAGGGCACAACTAGGGCGTAGTTAGTGCCCAACTAAGGCACAACTCAGGCGCAAGTAGGGTGCCAGTAGGGCGCAAGTAGGGTGCAATAAGGGCGCAAATAGGGTGCAACTAGGGCGCAACTAGGGCGTAACTAGGGCGCAACTAGGGCGCAGCTAGGACGCGACTAGGGCGCAACTAGGGCGCAACTAGGGCGCAACTAGGGCGCAACTAGGGTGCAACTAGGGCGCAACTAGGGCATAACTAGGACGGAACTACGGCGCAACTAGGGCGCAACTAGGCCGCATCTAGGGCGCAACTAAGGCGTAACTAGGGAGCAACTAGGGCGTAAGTAGGACACAAGTAGGACGCAACTAGGGCGCAACTAGAGTACAACTAGGGCGTAGCTAGTGCCCCACTGAGGCACAACTAGGGCGCAAGTAGAGCGCAAGTAGGGCGCAAGTAGGGTGCAACTAGTGCGTAACTAGGGCGCAACTAGGGCGCAACTAGGGCACAACTAGGGCGGAACTAGGGCGCAACTAGGGCGCAACTAGGGTGCATCTAGGCGGCAACTAGGGCGCATCTAGGGCGCAACTAGGGCGCAACCAGGGTGCAACTAGGGGGAACTAGGGCGCAACTAGGGTGCAACTTGGGTGCAACTAGGTTGCAACTAGGGTACAACTAGGACACAACTAGGTCGCTACTAGGGCGCAACTAGGGTGCTACTAGGGCGCAACTAGGGTGCAACTAGGACGCAACTAGTGCGCAACCAGGGTGCAACCAGGGCACAACTAGGGTGCAACTAGGGCGCAACTAGGGTGCAACTAGGGCGCAACTAGGGCGCAACTAGGGTGCAACTAGGGCGCAACTAGGGCGCAAGTAGGGCGTAGCTAGTGCCTAACGAAGGCGCAAGTAGGGCGCAAGTAGGGCGCCAGTAGGGCGTAAGTAGGGTACAACAAGGTCGCAAGAAGGGCGCAACTAGGGTGCAACTAGGGCGCAACTAGGACGTGACTAGGGCGCAAGTAGGGCGCAACTAGGACGCAACTAGGGCGCAAGTAGGGCGCAAGTAGGGTGCAACTAGGGTGCAACTAGGGCACAACTAAGGCGCAACTAGGGCGCAACTAGGGCGCAACTAGGGCGCAACTAGGTCGCAATTAGAGCGCAACAACGGCACAACTAAGGTGCAACTAGGGCGCAACTAGGGCGCAACTAGGGCGCATCTAGGACGCATCTAGGGTGTAACTAGGACGCAACTAGGGCACAACTAGGACGCAACCAAGGGACAACTAGGGTACAACTAGTGTGCAAGTTGGGCGCAACTAAGGCGCAACTAAGGCCCAACTAGCGCGCAAGTAGGGAACAAGTAGGACGCAACTTGGGCGCAATTAGGGTACAACTAGGGCGTAATTAGTGCCCAACTAAGGCACAACTAGGGCGCAAGAAGGGTGCCAGTACGTCGCAAGTAGGGTGCAATAAGGGCGCAAATAGGGTGCAACTAGAGCGCAACTAGGATGCAACTAGGGCGCAACGAGGTTGTGACTAGGGCGTGACTAGGGCGCGAATAGGGCGCAACTAGGGCGCAACTAGGGCACAACTAGGGCGCAACTAGGGTACAACTAGGGCGCAACTAGGGCGCAACTAGGGCACAACTAGGACGCAACTAGGGCGCAACGAGGGCACAACTAGGGCGCAACTAGGGCGCGACAAGGGTGCAACTAGAGCGCAAGTAGGACTCAAGTAGGGCGCAAGTAGGACGCAACTACGGCACAACTGGGACACAACTAGGGCGTAACAAGGTCGCAACTAGGGCGCCACTTGAGGGCAACGAGGGCACAACGAGGACGTAACGAGGGCGTAACGAGGGCGCAGCAAGGGCACAACTAGGGTACAACTAGGGCGCAACTAGGGTGCAACTAGGGCGCAACTAGGGCGCAACTAGGGCGCGACTATGGCGCGACTAGAGCGCGACTAGGGCGCGACTAGGGCGCGACTTGGGCGCAACTAGGGCGCAACTAGGGTGCAACTAAGGCGCAACTAGGGCGCAACTAGGGCGCAATAAGGGCGCAACTGGGGGCGTCTAGGGCGCAACTAGGGTGTAACTTGGGCGCAACTAGGGCGCAACTAGGGCACAACTAGGGCGCAACTAGGGCGCAACTAGGGCGCACCTAGGGCGTAACTAGGGCGCAACTAGGTCGAAACTAAGGCACAACGAGGGCGCAAATAGGGTACAAGTAGGACGCAACTAGGGCGCAACTAGGGTACAAATAGGGCGTAGCTAGTGCCCAACTGAGGCGCAACTAGGGCGCAAGTATGGTGCAAGTAGGGCGCAAGTAGGGTGCAACTTGTGCGCAACTAGGGCGTGCACTCTGGGCGCAACTAGGGTGCAACTAGGGTGCAAGTATGGTGCAAATAGGGTGCAACTAGGGAGCAAGTAGGGCGCAAGTAAGACGCAACTAGGGCGAAACAAGGGCACAACTAGGACGTAGCTAGTGCCCAACTGAGGTGTAACTGCGGCACAAGTAGGATGCCAATAGGATGTAAGTTGGTGCAAAAAGGGCGGAAGAAGGGCGCAACTAGGGTGCATCTAGGGTGCAACTAGGGTGCAACTAGGACGCACGTAGGGCGCAAGTAGGGCGCAACTAGAGCGCAACTAGGGCGCAAGTAGGGCGCAAGTAGGGCGCAAGTACGGTGCAACTAGGGCGCAACAAGGGCGCATCTAGGGCGCAACTAGGGCGCAACTAGGGTGCAACTAGTGTGTAAGTTGGGCGCAACTAGGGTGCAACTAAGGCGCAACTAGGGCGCAAGTAGGGCGCAACTAGAGCGCAACTAGGGCGCAACTAGGGCGCAACTATGGCGCAAGTAGGGTGCAACTAGGGCGCAACTAGAGCGTAAGTATGGCACAACTAGGACGCATCTAGGGCGCAACTAGGGTGCAACTAGTGCGCAAGTTTGGCGCAACTAAGGCGTTACTAAGGCGCAACTAGAGCGCAAATAGGGTACAAGTAGGACGCAACTAGCGCACAACTAGGGCACAACTAGGACGTAGCTGGTGCCCAACTAAGGCACAACTAGGGCGCAAGTAGGGTGCCAGTAGGGCGCAAGTAGGGTGCAATAAGGGCGCAAATAGGGTGCAACTAGGGTGCAACTAGGGTGCAACTAGGGCGCAACTAGGACACAACTAGGGCGCGAATAGGGCGCAAATAGGGCGCAACTAGGGCGCAACTAGGGCGCAACTAGGGTGCAACTAGGGCGCAACTAGGGCGTAACTAGGGCACAACTAGGGCGCAACTAGGGCGCACCTAGGGCGCAACTAGGGCGCAACTGAGGCGCAACAAGGGCGCAACTAGGGCGCAACTAAGGCGTAACTAGAGCGCAAGTAGGGTACAACTAGGGCGTAGCTAGTGCCCAACTGAGGCGCAAGTAGGGCGCAAGTAGGGCGCAAGTAGGGCGCAAGTAGGGTACAACTAGTGCACAACTAGGGCGCAACTAGGGCGCAACTAGGGCGCAACTAAGGCGTACTAGGGCGCAACTTGGGTGCAACTAGGGCGCAACTAGGGTGCAATGAGGGCGGAACTAGGGCGCAACTAGGTCGCAACTAGTGTGCAACTAGGGCGCAACTAGGGTGCAACTAGGGCGCAACTAGGGTGCAACTAGGGTGCAACTAGGGCGCAACTAGGGCACAACTAGGGCACAACTAGGACGCAACTAAGTCGCAACTAGGGCGCAACTAGGGTCGACTAGGACGCAACTTGGGCGCAACCAGGGCGCAACTAGTGCGCAACCAGGGTGCAACCAGGGCGCAACTAGGGCACAACTAGGGTGCAACTAGGGTGCAACTAGGGCGCAACTAGGGCTGAACTAGGGTGCAACTAGGGCGCAACTAGGGCGCGACTAGGACGTAACTAGGGTGCAACTAGGGTGCAAGTAGGGCGCAAGTAAGACGCAACTAGGGTGCAACTAGGGCACAACTAGGGCGTAGCTAGTGCGCAACTAAGGCGCAACTAGGGTGCAAGAAGGGCGCCAGTAGGAAGTAAGTAGGGTGCAATAAGGGCGCAAGAAGGGCGCAACTAGGGTGCAACTAGGGCGCAACTAGGATGCGACTAGGGCGCAACTAGGGCGCAGCTATGGCGCAACTAGGGCGCAACTAGGGCGCAAGTAGGGCGCAACTAGGGCACAACTAAGGCGCAACTAGTGCGCAACTAGGGCGCAACTAGGGCACAAATAGGGCGCAACTATGGTGAAACTAGGGCGCAACTAGGGCGCAACTTGGGCGCAACTAGGGCACAACCTGGGCGCAACTTGGGTACAACTAGGGCGCAACTAGGGCGTAATGAGGGCACAACGAGGACGCAACGAGGGCCCAACGAGGGTGCAACGAGGTCGTAACTAGGGTACAACTAGGGTCCAACTATGGCGCAACTAGGGCGCAACTAGGGTGCAACTAGGGTGCAACTAGTGTACAAGTTGGGCGCAACTAGGGCGCAATTATGGCGCAACTAGGGCGCAAGTAGGGCGCAAGTAGGACGCAACTAGGACGCAACTAGGGGACAACTAGGGTGTAGTTAGTGCCCAACTGAGGCGCAACTAGGGCGCAAGTAGGCACCAGTAGGGCGCAAGAAGGGTGCAACTAGGGTGCAATTAGGGTGCAACTAGGGTGCAAATAGGGCGCAACTAGGGCACAACTAGGGCGCAACTAGGACGCAACTGTTGACATGGTATGCCCCTTGCCATGAGTGCCGTTTATTGTACTCCCTAGTTTGACCACTGAGGAGTGGTAAAACACCTGATCTGACTTCAGACTGGGATTTCTTGGATTTTTGCATGCAGGATCGAGCTTTGAATCGCTCGATTTGAGTGAGTATCCAGAAAGTTAGCCTAGCCCGAAATTCGGGTGTTGGGCGGGTGGAATCTGGTACCCGCCATGTGTGGCGGGATAATCCACCGCCAGTGATCCGAGTTCGTCTCCAACGAGCTCCAAATGCACCAGGGCCATAAAGGAAGCAACCAGAGACTTCTCCTTAACCAGGGTGAACTTCTCCTTGACTTCTGGGCGAAGGAAGGTGCTCCGACGAGTCATCGTCGAAGCGCCTCCCGTTGCCTAGCGTGCAAGGCAAGGTGGGAGGCTCCACCAAGGGTTAATTCGACGGCCGTAGCAGGGGCTCTACTGCACCGATTTGAGCGTGCTTGGATGCGTTGGAAAGCTTAGATCACAGGTTATAAGGATCTGATGTAATCTCACTTTGCTAAGTAACAAAAACGTGTTTCTATTCAGTTCTACTGAATGCAACGTATTCTGTCCACTCACATCCGTGATCCTTGTGCTCCACACTCTTCACCATTGGTGTCCCTTGGCTCCCCCAAACCTTGGTAGCGTGAACCAGTGGGAGCTAGGCATCCCTGAGGGTGCCTCCACACCCACTAGAGCCAAAAAAGGGTTATGTGCCCACGTGCCTAGAAGGACCCTAGCTCTACAACGTTCATGCTACCGCCGCGCGCCATGGCACCGACCGAGCAAGAGAGCATCGGCGTCTCCAAGTTTGACGGGCTTTGGAGGTGGGAGTTTGAGGTCTTCCTCGATGACAAGGGCCTGCTTGAGCTGATCAAGGGTGAAGAAACTGCCCCTCCGGATACCGCGACGCCGGAGGAAGTGCAACAAGAAGGCGCTTGCTTTGTTGGTTTATGCGCTTGCTCCGACGCAGCGCTCCCTCATTCAATGATGCACGGAGGCCGCGGAGGCCTGGAAGAAACTCTGCACCATCTAGCAGTCCACCAACCTTGCTAACCAGCTCTTCGTCTTCAAGAGGCTCGTCACCCTCCGAGCCAACGAAGGCGACGACATCATGGAGATCCTGCAGCAGATTGAGTCCCTCACTGCCGAGTGCGTAGCCACCGGATGGAAGGTCGACCCTCAGCTGCAAGCCATGATCCTCCTCCTGGCCTTGCCGGACAGTTGGAGTCCCATGATCACCGTCGTAGGCGGCTGGTCCGCCGATGAGCTGAAGTACCCGAAGGTGGCTGAGTACGTCCGCAACGAATGGATGCGGCGTGGTGGGAGAGAGAGTCGGGCGACATCAACTTCCGCCTATGCCGTCCGTCCTCAAGGTGGAGGGGGAGGCATGAAGGGGAAGGGTGCCAACCAGGGCACCAAGAGAGGTGAAAACAAGGGGGAGTGCTACAATTGTGGCAAACAGGGCCACTACACACGTGATTGCCCCAACAAGAAGCCGGACCAGCCCAGGAAGGGCGGGAAGAAGGACACCCAAACCATGATGGCCAGGGAGTCTACCGACTTGACTGATCCGGAAGTCGCTGTGATCGACTCCGGATCAGGCCGCTACACACAATGCAACCGTGCGGCATTCGTCACCTACGGCGCCACCGAGCGGCGCATGACAGTGGCCAACGGCAAAACAGAATTGGCCGCGGGCGAAGGCAATGTTCGCATCGAGTCGGTGGTGAACGGGAAAACCATTCCGTGTACCATCTACGACGTGCTCCACATGCCCAACTTTGGGACAAACCTGCTGTCAGTGAGCCGCCTTACCGACAAGGGGCTCGAGGTACTCTTCAACAAGAAGGAGGCTATCATCCGGAAGGAGGGGGACGGCGAGGTGATTGCACGTGGCAAGAGGGAGGAGGACCTGTACCTTCTCCGTACCAAGGTTCTTGCCAATGCAGTGAGGACCGACGCCGCCAACATCGTGACGAAGGATGAAGGGGACCTGGACCTATGGCATCGTCGCCTGTGCCACATCGCTCCCTCAACTGTGAGGGACATGGCAAAGAAGGAAGTGGTGCGGGGTCTTGAGGTCAAGAGCCTCGATGCAGCCAAGAATGCCGTGTGCGAGCCGTGCGTGGTCGGCAAGGCAACACGGCAGCCGTTCGATGGCAAAGGGACGCGTGCATCGGCAAAGTTGGAGGTGGTCCACACTGACGTATGTGGACCATTCGAGAGCTCCATTGGGGGCGCTCGCTACTTCGTGACCTTCATTGATGACCACAGCCGCAAGCTCTACCTCAACATCATCAAGAGGAAGAGCGATGTCTTGTCGTGCATGCAGGAGTTCGTGGCGGCTGTGGAACGCCAAACGGAGTTGAAGGTGAAGGCGTTCCGGAGCGACAACGGCGGCGAGTACGAGGACTGCTCGGCATGGATGAAGAGCAAGGGGATCGCGTGGCAGAAAACTATGCCACACTCTCCGCAGCAGAATGGCGTCGCCGAGAGGGCGAACCGCACCATCCTCAACATGGTCCGGTCCATGTTGAGTGACGCCGGCCTCGCGCAACGGTACTGGGGCGAGGCGGCACGGACAACGGCGTACATCATGTACCTGTCGCCGACGAAGCCGCTAAAAGACATGGAGTCCAAGGTGTGGAAGACGCCACAAGAAGTGTGGAGCGGGAGGAAGCCAACTGTGGCACACCTCTGTACGTTTGGTTGTGTTGCACATGCTATTGTGCAGGCACGGGAGGGGCGGGGCAAGCTGGACCCGCGGACTCGCCGGTGCATCTTCGTCGGGTACGAGAGCGGGAGCAAGGCGTACCGGCTCTTCGACCCACGGAGGCAGCAGATCGTGAAGAGTCATGACGTCACGTTCGACGAGGCCAGCCGTTGGACGGACAAGGACGCGGGTGTCTCCAAGCGTGGGGAGTGGCTGCCACTCCTTGAGGGAGAGACGTCAGAGGATGCAAAAGAGGGTGACATCCCATCGGCTCCAGCCGGCGAGAACCATCCGGACGATGTGGGAGCGGCTGATTTGCATTCAGCCGAGTCAGACAATGAGTCCGAAGCGCCGGCAGCAGTGGAGCTGAACGAAGATGCGGGGAGTGAGCCCGCATCTCCACGGTCCCCGAGAGAGGGGGAGCAGGCCAGCGGTGCGAGTGGCACCGTGAGGGGGCAGCAGCAGCAGCAGCAACGACAGCAACAGCAGCAGCCTCAACAGCACCAGCCCCGGAGAAGCGGACACGCAAGGAGGACGGCAAAGAGGTACGATGCCGCACAGGGCATCTGGACTGGGCTCGCTCAAGCGTTCTTTGCGCAAGAGGAGTCTGAGACTGTCAAGGAGGCATTGCAGCGGAAGGATGGGGCTGAGTGGGAGGGAGCTATAAAATCTGAGCTCGCCTCCCATGAAGAGAATGGCACTTGGCAGCTGATTGACAGGCCGGAGGGCGCGAAAATCATCGGCTCCAAGTGGATCTTCAAGAAGAAGCTCACCAAGGAGGGGAAGGTGGAGCGGTACAAGGCGCGGCTCGTCGCGAAGGGATACGCCCAGCAAAAGGGTGAATACTACGATGAAACCTTCGCGCCGATGGCGAAGTTTGCCTCCATTCGCTCCATCCTCTCGGTGGCGGCGGTGCGCGACTACAAATTCCACCAAATGGACATGAAAACTGCGTTCCTCAATGGCGACCTGGACAAGGAGGTCTACATGGAGATACCGGAGGGAGTGGATGCGCCGCCGGGGAAGGTGTGCCGGCTTCACAAGGCGCTCTACGGGCTGAAGCAAGCGCCACTCATGTGGTACCTGAAAATGGACGGCTTTATGGCCGAGCTTGGCTTCAAGCGCTGCGAAGTGGATCATAGCGTGTACGTGCGGAAGCAGTCGGGTTGCACCAGATTGTGGCACTCTACGTGGATGATCTCATCCTCGTGTCGTCGGACATGGAGGAGTTGGTGAACCTGAAGCGGCAGCTGGACGGTCGGTTCAAAATGACCGACATGGGCGAGCTCGAGTACTACCTCGGTATCACCATCAAGAGGGACCGCAAGGCACGCACGCTCGAGATGGGGCAGGCAAAGTACGTGCAAGAGGTGCTCCGCCGCTACAACATGGAGGAGTGCAACCCCATCGGCACACCCATGACCACCACGTGTGAGCTTAGCTCGAGCATGGGCCCGAGCATGGACGAGGAGAAGGAGGAGATGGCAGGTTTGCCATACCAGTCCGCAGTGGGGAGCATCATGTACGCCATGGTGGCGACGCGGCCCGACCTGGCCTTCGCGGAGGGCCAAGTGAGCCGCTACATTGCTGACCCCGGGCCGTTGCATTGGCAAGCGGTGAAGCGGATCCTCCGCTATCTCAAGGCGACAAAACAGTCGCGGCTCGTGTTTGGAGGGAAGGCACGTGACGACTCCCTCGAGTTGGTCGGCTACTCCGATGCCGACTGGGCTGGTGATGTGGATGACAGAAAATCAACGTCAGGGTACGTGTTTGTGCTTGGTGGTGCAGCAGTTTCATGGAAAAGTAGAAAGCAAGACTGCGTGGCGCTGTCTAGCACCGAAGCGGAGTACATCGCACTCGCGGAAGCCGCAAAGGAGGCGGTGTGGCTGCGGTGGCTGCTAAAGGAGATTGGCGTGTCGCAAAGGAAGCCGACGGTACTCAATGTGGACAACATGAGTGCCATCAGCCTGACCCAGAACCCGGTGCTGCACAGGAGGACCAAGCACATCGAGATCCGGCATCACTACGCACGGGACTTGGTGGCGAAGGGAGATGCGGCTATTGTGCATTGTGGCACCAAGCAATTGCTCGCCGATGCCATGACCAAGGCACAGCCCAAGGACAGGCACGATGTAAGCTGCATGGAGCTTGGTCTGCGCTGTGAAGTTTAAAATGCTAGCATCAAGGTTGCGGTGCAAGGGGGAGATTGTTGACATGGTGTGCCCCTTGCCATGAGTGCCGTTGATCGTAATACCTAGTTTGACCACTGAAGAGTAGTCAAACACCTGATCTGACTTTAGATTTGGATTCCTTGGATTTTTTCATGCAGGATCGAGCTTTGAATCGCTCGATTTGGGTGAGTA
This sequence comes from Penium margaritaceum, assembly GCA_023375785.1. Taxonomy (NCBI): domain Eukaryota; kingdom Viridiplantae; phylum Streptophyta; class Zygnematophyceae; order Desmidiales; family Peniaceae; genus Penium; species Penium margaritaceum. Next base: position 3,353 of record SZWC01032982.1, on the reverse strand, counting down.
TCAAGAAAGTTAGCCTAGCCCGAATTTCGGGTGTTGGGCGGGTGGAATCTGGTACCCGCCATGGGTGGCGGGATAATCCACCGCCAGTGATCCGAGTTCGTCTCCAACGAGCTCCAAATGCACCAGGGCCATAAAGGAAGCAACCAGAGACTTCTCCTTAACCAGGGTGAACTTCTCCTTGACTTCTGGGCGATGGAAGGTGCTCCGACGAGTCATCATCGAAGCGCCTCCCGTTGCCTAGCGTGCAAGGCAAGGTGGGCGGCTCCACCAAGGGTTACTTCAACGGCCGTAGCAGGGGCTCTACTGCTCCGATTTGAGCGTGCTTGGATGCGTTGGAAAGCTTAGATCACAGGCTATAAAGATCTGATGTAATCCCACTGTGCTAAGAAAAAAAACCGTGTTTCGATTCAGTTCTACTGAATGCGACGTATTCTGCCCACTCACATCCGTGATCCTTGTGCTCCACACTCTTCACCATTGGTGTCCCTTGGCTCCCCCAAACCTTGGTAGCGTGAACCAGTGAGAGCTAGGCATCCCTGAGGGTGCCTCCACACCCACTAGAGCCAACAGAAACTAGGGCACAACTAGGGCGCAACTAGGGCGCAACTAGGGCGCAACTAGGGTGCAACCAGGGCGCAACTAGTGCGCAACTAGGGCGCGACTAGGGCGCGACTAGGGTGCGACTTGGGCGCAACTAGGGCGCAACTAGGGGGCAACTGGGGCGCAACCAGGGCGCAACCAGGGCGCAACTAGGGTGCAACTAGGGTGCAACCAGGGCGCAACCAGGGCGCAACTAGGGCGCAACCAGGGCACAACTAGGGCGCAACTAGGGGGCAACTAGGGTGCAACTAGTGTGCAAGTTGGGCGCAACTAAGGCGCAACTAAGGCGCAACTAGCACACAAGTAGGACACAAGTAGGACACAACTAGGGTGCAACTAGGGCGCAACTAGGGCGAAGCTAGTGTCCAAATAAGGCACAACTAGGGCGCAAGTAGGGTGCTAGTAGGGCGCAAGTAGGGTGCAATAAGGGCGTAAATAGGGTGCAACTAGGGTGCAACTAGGGCACAAGTAGGGCGCGACTAGGGCGCAACTAGGGTGCGACTAGGACGCAACTAGGGCGCAACTAGGGTGCAACTAGGAAGGAACTAGGGCACAACTAGGGCACAACTAGGGCCCAAATAGGGCGCAACTAGGGCACAACCAGGGCGCAACTAGGGTGCAAGTAAGACGCAAGTAGGGCGCAAGTAGGCCACAAGTAGGCCCGGCCTACGTTTGTGTGACCTGGCTTTGGTTTCTGTGATCCGGCTTTGTTTCTGTGACCCAGCTTTGGTTTCTGTGACCCGGCTTTGGTTTATGTGACCCGTCTTTGGTTTATGTCACCCGGCTTTGGTTTCTCTGACCCGACTTTCGTTTATGTGGTCCAACTTTGGTTTCTGTGATCCGGCTTTGGTTTATCCAGCTTTGGTTTGTTTGACCCGGCTTTGATTTCTGTGACCTGTCTTTGGTTTCTATGACCCGGCTTTCGTTTCTGTGACCCGGCTTTGGTTTCCATGACCCGGCTTTGGTTTCTGTGACCCGGCTTTCGTTTTTGTGACCCGGCTTTGGTTTCTGTAACCCGACGTTGGTTTCTGTGACCCGGCTTTGGCTTCTGTGACCCGGCTTTGTGTGACCCGGCTTTGGTTTATGTGACCCAACTTTGGTTTCTGTGACCCGGCTTTGGTTTCTGTGACCCGGCTTTGGTTTATTTGTCCCAACTTTGGTTTCTTTGGCCCAGTGTTGGTTTCTGTGTACCGGCTTTGGTTTACCCAGCTTTGGTTTCTTTGACCCTGCTTTGGCTTCTGTGACCCGTCTTTGGTTTCTATGACCCGGCTTTCGTTTCTGTGATCCGGCTTTGGTTTCTATGACCCGGCTTTGGTTTTTGTGACCCGGCTTTGGTTTTTGTGGCCTGGCTTTGGTTTCTGTGACTCAGCTTTGGTTTCTGTGACCCGGCTTTGATTTCTGTGACCCGGTTTAAGTTTCTGTGACCCGGCTTTGATTTCGGTGACCCGGCTTTGGTTCGTGTGACCTGGCTTTGGTTTCTGTGACCCGACTTTGGTTTGTATGACCCAGCTTTGGTTTCTGTGACCCAGCATTGGTTTCTGTAACCCGACTTTGGTTGCTGTGACCGGCTTTGGTTTCTGTGACCCGGCTTTGGTTTGTGTGTCCCGGCTTTGGTTTCTGTGACCCGGCTTTGGTTTCTCTGACCTGGCTTTGCTTTCGATGACCCTGCTTTGGTTTCTGTGACCCGGCTTTGGTTTCTGTGACCCGGCTCTGGTTTCTGTGACCCGGCTTTGGGTACTGTGAATCGTCTTTGGTTTCTTTGACCTGGCTTTTGTTTCTGTGAGCCGGCTTTGGTTACTGTGACCCGGCTTTCGTTTCTGTGACCTGGCTTTGGTTTCTGTGACCCGGCCTTGGTTCTGTGACCTGGCTTTGGTTGCTATGACCCGGCTTTGGTTTCTGTGATCCGGCTTTGGATTCTGTGACCCGGCTTTGGTTCCTGTGACCCGGCTTTGGTTTCTATGACCGGGCTTTGGTTTCTGTTCTCCGGATTTGGTTTGTTGACCCGGCTTTGGTTTTGTGACCCGGCTTTGGTTTCTGTGACCCGGCTTTGGTTCCTGTGACCCGGCTTTGGTTTCTATGACCGGGCTTTGGTTTCTGTTCTCCGGATTTGGTTTGTTGACCCGGCTTTGGTTTTGTGACCCGGCTTTGGTTTTTGTGATCTGTCTTTGGTTTCTGTGACCCGGCTTTGGTTTCTGTGACCCGACTTTGGTTGCTGTGACCCGGCTTTGATTTCTGTGAACCGGCTTTGGTTTCTGTGACCTGGCTTTGGTTTCTGTGACTTGGCTTTGGTTTCTGTGACTTGGCTTTGGTTTCTGTGACCCAGCTTTGGTTTCTAAGACCCGGCTTTTAGTTTCTATGACCCGGGTTTGGTTTTTGTGACCCGGTTTTGGTTTCAGTGACCCGGCTTTGGATTATGTGACCCGGCTTTGGTTTCTCTGACCCGGCTTTGGTTTCTGTGACCCGGCTTTGGTTTCTATGACCTGGCTTTGGTTTTCTATGACCTGGCTCAGGATTTGGGGACTCGGCTTTGGTTTCTGTGACTTGGCTTTGGTTTCTGTGACATGGCTTTGGTTTTTGTGACCTGGTTCTGGCTTATGTGATCCGGCTTTGGTTTGTGTCACCTGGCTTTGGTTTTTGTGACCCGGCTTTGGTTTCTGTGACCCGGCTTTGGTTTGTATGACCCGGCTTTGGTTTCTGTGACCGGCTTTGATTTCTGTGACCCGGCTTTGGTTTATGTGACCCGGATTTGGTTT
>SZWC01032980.1:0-11675 GCA_023375785.1 Penium margaritaceum | reverse complement strand
ATAGCGCTTCGACTTTGAGGTCTTCCGCTTGACGAGGAAAAAATGCAACATCGGGGAGAAGCGAGAAAATGCGGGCGTGACTCCGCGTCAAAGGGTCGAATGAGGCAGTCCGCATAGTTTTATCCTCCTAAGTGACATTGTTTTCCGAAAAGAGGATATCGACTGCGTTCTGCAAAAAAAAGGAGAGATACTGAAATTTTTCAATGAAAAAAACTGATTTTTCTACAGAAACAAAATGGATAGGCTCTCATTGTCGTCGACTATAGGCGGGGCCTGATTTTGTTTGGTCAGATGAAAGTGAGCTTCCCCACTTTGTTCTTCACGAAGAAAGTACCTCTATATTTTTCCTATTTGTTGGCGACCAGAAGTTGCCAAGTGGCACAAAATCAGATTGCCACGTTGGGTAGCTTTTCAAACCCAATCCACATAACTTGGTTTGTAGTGCTTGCGACGAAAAACTATGAAGGATAGTGTGTTTTAACAAACACGTTTGGAGGGGAGTTCAGTTGTAACCTCTTTAACCACCAGCTCTCCACAGGATTCGCGAAGAGCTGGTGGAAAGGGAGGTGTACAACTACGAACAGTACCCAGCTCTCCATCTAATCCCCTTCCCCCAGCTTCACTCCAAGTCGTGCACATTTTCGACCGACCATCATCAAAACGCCCTCATTTTGATGAATACCACTACATCGCCCCCGTTTCAAAAAAACTCATCTCTAGGTCGTCCCCATCGTTTTATTCGTTTCCCAACTCGCCCCGGGTTTTAACTCATCGCTCATTCATCCCTATTATTTTCACAAAATTTTGAGGGTTGATGGGTGTCGACATTGGCGAAGCCTTGTCTGTACGTCATCACCCGTACGGTATGGTAATGCTCAATGAACGAAACGAGACCCTACAAATGTAGCACAACATCATTGTGATCCGATAGTGTGTTCCTTAGGTTTGCATGCCGGTTTTTTTTCAAACGGTTAGTTTTCCGTGCATGGTTTTGTAACACTTTGACGAGGCATGGTTGATTCTCCACCTCAACAGAGTGGTCTACATCGGCCGTCCTCACCGAAAATGGATGATGGCTTGATGAGAAGTCCTGTACCCACCGGAGGATAATGGACCGTCTGTCGTCGGAGTAAGTGATGTGGCCTGCGCTGCACGGTCGACAAACGGCCACTCAAGCGTATCAATGATTTCGCCCATACGACAAGTACATTTTTCTTGAAGGGCACATTTTGCTCGAAGGGTGTGGCAGTCGCACGTTCCAACACATACAACAAGTGCTAGGACAGTGTTGTCCTTTCGAACTAATGCCTCCACAACGCAACAGTTTGAGTTTCAAACCATTCCAATGTAAGGTCTCAGATTACGAACAGGTAGTGTCTTGCGTACTTAAAGTGCTTCACTGTTTAAGTCTTCTTCATTATATACACATCAAATAGGCACCTGTTCGTGAACCTTGAAAATAGCTTGCATCGATGTGAATAGCGATGGACGACCGCACAGCCCAGAACATCGTGGATGGGGTACTTCTATAGTGGACCCCATGGGGGCTCATCAGGCATGGGACGTATTGAAGGTGTGGGACCGGTATGTAGCACGCAACAAGGAGTGGGGCCATGAACAGCCATCATGGGCCGCATCTCTGGTGACCCCTAAACAGATGGCATGGACCTTGGGGGTGAGGGAATTAGAGAACCCTCCTAGCAACATTCTGTGTCAGAGATCACATTGTTGTGAACACAACGTGAAAGACGACGCTTGAATGGGAAGAGACACGGCAAATACATGCGTACATGAATGGACAAGTGTATATGTCTAGTCTGACTGACCTGCGTGCAACTGGACGCAAAAGTCGAACCAACCAGACAGAAAATAGACCAACCCGGTTGCATGCTCCAAAACAACAACAAGGGGGGACTCGACAGGTGTACGGGCTCCTTGGTTGTCTAAATGATAAACCGAAAGAAGCGCCAGGTGCAGAAACAGAAACTTCACGATACTGGATGATGAACGCACATGGATGGTGCAGCTAAGAAAATGGACCCCAAGAGGTGGTCACAGAGAAAACATTGGGGAGCACGTGAGGGCGCATTGGCTGGTGCTGACGAAGTCAGAGAAGCCGTTGAGTGTCTACGCATACCAAAGAGCCGTGATGACAAGCCATGAGGTCACCATGACTTGCACACCAACACCCCCCATGACCCGCAGATACCGGTCACCACGAGCGAGCAAGGGTCACAAAATGATGGCAATGATAGCTCATTGCAAGGGTCACGGGAGAAGGCCACACAAGAACCGCTGACGGCGAGAGGAAGCAGCAAGATCGGGGTACGAATCAACTAGCAGCAGGAGTGTACGCAAGAAGCCCAACATTGCGCACCACAAATTTGAACTTGCCATTGAACAACGCTTTGACAAGGAATTCAACACGCTATTGCTGTCGACACCCACGACACAGACATTGCCACATGAAACATGCTTATGTACAAAATGATGCTCAATGTTTATGTGCTTTGTGCACGTATGACACATGCCATCAAGCTCTGTTATGCGATGCGTGCTCTTGTTATCGCAATGGATCGCAATGCAACGGATGGGCTGCCGCATCTGCTACATGAGGCGACACAAACAGATGCTCCCGTGGAATCCAGCCCCTAATGTGACAGTTTCAGCCTGAGTTGAGCTCCGCACTATGCAACCCTGCTTGCCACTCTTCTATGAGACAGCTTTACCTCCTACAAGGAAGATGTAGTAGGACCGGCTGCACACATCGTGATCATGTACCCAATTACTATCACTGTACTTGTCAAGAACAAATGGTTGCGAACAAAAGCACAAGCCCAGACGTTGGGTAGACACATCATACCATACCATGTGCAAAGCAGTCTCCAAATGGAGTTGACGTGGATGCTATAAGAACTACAAGAAGAAGTTCACAATAAATACAGCATCCATGCACGTCGTGGTCTTGAGGAACATCATTGTGCCAATGACTCAGTGGTACATTGTGACATCAATGGGCTCCCCCAGATGATCTGGGTCTTCTGACGTGAGAAGCCTCTGCCCAGCGGGCATCATAGGCGTAGATGTAGAAGGGACTATAGCCAACATGTCAGTAGAGCGCTCCCAAAAATCCTAACATTACCAGTCTGATGCACATTTAGTGTACGATGCTGGTGATGACGTTCAATCTCCATTCCAAAGAAGACACGAGCTAGACCAAGATCCTTCATTCTGTACACAGAATGGAGGGGATCATTCATAGCTTGGATAGCCTGAGGGTCGGGGGATGCAATCAAGAGGTCATCCACAAAGATGAGGAAAATGACGGAGGGTGCACAGGGGGCACTCACGAACAATGTTGGTTCCAGTATGTTACGGTAATACTCGCCCCACAACAACTTGGGGATTGCTTCAAGTCATACAAGGCCTTTCACAAGTGCAAGATTCTTTCTGTGCTGTCCTCAAACCCTAGACACTAGATGAGATGGATCTTCTTCTTGAGATTATCATGCATAAAAGCATTGTTGATATCCATCAAGTGGAGCCCCCATTCATGCTGTGCCATCTGACTGAACAAGGCCTTCATCGTGGTGTACTTTCCTATAGGGGCAAAGGTGGCATCGAAGTCCACACCAAGCACTTAGGAGAATCCCTTAGTCGTGAGATGGGCCTTATACCATTCCACTGAGCCCTCCGGCCCCCCTTTCCTTTGAAACATCCAACAGGCTGAGATGGAGTTACAACTAGGCAAGAGCTTCACTTTCCTAAAAACCCCATACTCCTCAATTACAGCGAGTTCCTAACGCATAACTTGCTCCCATAAAGTTGCGTGTGCAGGTGAGCATGCTTGTTGTATTGTGTTTGGTTCAATCACACGTGTCGTGCTGCAATTCGTGCAGTGGTGGCAAAGGGACGTGACAAATGTCGGGTAGACCCAGCTGCTGTAATGGCTCGATGGAACTCATCAGCAATTAGATAGTATCCAAGCACGGTTCTAGGCTGTAGCAGAGCCACCACCAAGCCAAGGGTGTCAAGACCAAAGGCAGGAGTAGGCTGTTTCGGGTTAGCGACTCCACCTTCAACTGCATGGGCTGATTGCGCGGGTCCAGTGTGGCCAACCGAGGTTGCACAATTGGTAGGCGAGGCAAGATAAGGTGCATACTACAAAGGTCTCAGACGACAGCCTGACATGCAAACAGACAACGGCAAAATGGGGGGTTGCGAGGGTGAGAATGGGTCCACTGCTAATGGAACCACAACGGGTGATGCAGGCAACCACGCAATAGGAGATGGCATAGATGCAATAAGGGATGATGTAGGCGACACCGACGTGACGAGAGATGACACAGGTGGCGATGTAGGTGCGATAGGAGAAGATGTATATGTTGACATAGATGCAATAGGAGATGATGTAGGCATCAACATAGGCGCAATAGGAGAGAACACAGGTAACAACATAGATGCGGGTCATCCTCGCGACGATGTAATGGTGAGAGGAGATGATGTTGGAGATGACGTAGACATGACAGAAGGTGATGGTGGCAGCGATGTAGATGCAACAGGAGATGAGGCAGATGACAATGCAATGGGATACAAACCATAGCTACCACCAAAGGACACCCCACATACACCACCTCCCCTTGGAGAAGAGAAGGGCGCTAGCGATCGGACCAAAACAACAATAATGCGAGAGAAGCTGCTCTCAAGGAAAAGAACATTGCGAGACTTAAAAACCCGACCACGATCTGGGTCCCAAAATTTCCAGGCCTTGGACCGGGAGGAAACACCAAGAAAAGGTCAGGGACAACCTTGAGGAGACAGCTTGCCATCATGTTGATCCTTAGGGATCCAAAAGCTCGTAATGCTACCCCAGACACGAGTGTGGCAAAGGTTAGCATGAAGACCATACCATCGCTTGAATGGCTTGACATGACGAGGCAACGGACCATGGAGAACACGGTTCCAAGCCCACGTCATGTAGGACACGGCCTCAAATGAAAACAGCAGAGGGAGGCCATAATCAACAAGAATGGTGTAAACAGCGTCAGCAAGAGTGCGGTTCCAACGTTCTGACAAATCGTTCTAATGTTGTGTATATGGTACAGAGAGATCCAGATGCACCACTTCGGACCGGAGGAAGCGGGTTGTGGGATTCATGAACTCTCCACCACGATCGGAGTGGTATGCAACTAGCTTGCACTAGCAAGCACACTCAGCCTAGGCAAGCCAAGACCCGATCGTGGGCCCAATATCACCTTTTTGGAAAATTGCAAAGATCCAGCAATAGCAAGAGAAAACATTTGTAATACACAAGACACAATGCCCAAATCTGTCCTATGCTAGCAGGGGCTGTTGCATCCACGTCAGCCACAGCCATGATGAGCATTGCTCCACTTGTGGCATAGGGTGTAGCAACCTGTTGCATTGTAGCTCAATACTGCGACTTGCATCCTTCTAGGATGGTGTTGGCACGGGTGGATTTGGATTGCGATGTTTTGAGTGGCCCTTCTAGCTGTAGTAACCACAAGTGTGGTTGGCGCGTAGGAGGTTGCCTTGCCCCTTGTGCTTTCCTTGCGGTCTCCCCACTACACGGACTGTAGGTGCCTTTCAGCCTAGTCTAGGAGGCTCCCCCTCACGATCTGGTTCTAGTGGTGTAGGCTTTGACGCCTTCAGGTTGACTTTGGGCACAGGGTGGTCGTAGGAGCACTTTCACGCGATAACGTTGTATGCAATGTGAGTGTAACCATTGGGGGTCACTCAGTTCTTGAGTAGCACTATACAAGCGTGGGCATGGGAGAGGCTGAATTCTTGGTTATGGCTGCAGTTCTACCTTCTCATGCCGCACTCCACCTGCCGCGACACACCCGCGCTCCTAGTCCCTGTGGCCATGAGGTTTCCTCTTTACTTTAACTTGTAGTTTCGGGCCACCAAGCAGTTGTGCTCTAGGTCCTTCTCTGATTTTGTCGCCCATTTCTTCTCCTGCCCGTTACCCATGAGCGAATCATGGGCCAGCTCCCTACGCATTGCAAAATGTTTTTGGATGAATAGGTAGAGGCTTCCAAAAAAATGGAATGGAAAAAGCTTCTTCACTTCGATGATGCGTGCATTCAAAGATTCTACAGCTTTACTCATCATGTGTCCCCCATAGCCCGGTGGACTGTGGAAGCGGCTCGAGCACCGTAGTGGGATGCCTCCCTTTGATCCCATCCAAATACGCAGGTGTATGCCCCACAAATAACTTCCATCAACTCATGGCTGAGCTTGTTGTACTCCTTGCACTTGTATACCTTTGCCAAACACTTGAAGATCTCTGCTGTTGTTTTGCTATACGTCAGATGGATGTTCTCCTTGATATGGAATGCACAATACTAGTGTGATGCGCGTGGAATCAACTTCTGCATGGCGGCAAGGAGGCCTGCATCTTGGTCACTGATGATGGTAGTTCCGCCCTCTTGCAATGTCTAGTACGTGTTTGCAAGCTAGGGCAGGAACCAGCTCCAGTTATCCTCATTCTCCTTGCCGATGATGGCGTAAGCCATGGGGATGTTGTTTTTGGCATAAGATGATTTCGATCAGAAACACTTGTTTGTTGTCGTTCTTCAAAAATGTCTAGTCAAGTGTCACAATACGCTTCATGTACAGCCAGGCCTTTCGGCAAGCCTCAGGCGCCACAAAGCAACACCGGAAAAGTTTCTGCTGCTGCACCACCAGAAAGTGTTCGGGTCCACCCTCATAGGGTGCACATGTGTAGGGATCCAGGGACATAGATGAAACCTCGGTCTCCAAAGCAGGTAAAGGTTTGCGTCGTCAAAGAAGAAACAGTGAAACGTCAACTCGGCGTAGTAAGTGGAGAAGAGGGCCCATGAGGTGGCCTTCTCTCCCATGCCATCCTTGTGTGCCTTGTCTTGTGCCTTCCATATCAACTGGTAGTTGATTTTGTCGTGTGTCAATACTTCAATGGCGATGCATAGTACTTTGGCATCTGTGGTGGGACCTTGTGCTACCATGTCCAAGATGTGTCGTAAGACCCAATTCGTAGTGCACACAGTATTTCCCTTTGTTTTGGCTGGTGTGTACTTGTAGTCCTCCACATAAGAGGACATAACATAGCTCTGGGACTTGCTGCTCATCCGCGCACAGATGACCCACTCGCATCCCTCACTCTTGCTGTTGTAACAGCGCACCATGCTACAGTTGGGTTCAGAGCACTCCCACTTCAATGGAAACCATTGTTGGACAGCGTAGCCCTCTATGGCGCACTAGCACTCCTCCTTGGTTTGAAACTCTATACCTTCGAGGAACTGGGCCTCATCTGGTCCATCGTCATCCTCATCAAAGGGGGCTGAACTAAAAAAAGGAAAAACGAGTCCAAGTTTACAATGCATCCGGGAAAGGGTAGCACACAATTGTGGGGGAAACTTACGAATGACCGCTGGCTCTTTCATCTTCTTTGGTTCACGGTGCTTGTACGAATGCCCGCTGGCTCTTTCATCTTCTTTGGTTCACGGTGCTTGTTGCTCAAATTTGGACTAACTGTGGAGGGAAGTGCACCTCACAAGGAGTTTGGCCTAGGCACGGGACGAGCCATGGTGATAATCCTCTGTGTACATATTTGCTTGCGGATGTTCTTGGGTGTGCAGTGCATGCGGACTCGACGGTTGGCGGTGATCTACGTAGACTGTGGAGACATGCGCCAGCCTACTTCTTTGGATGGTATTGTCACTCCCTTACCTTTCACAGTCCGCCGGCTGTCAACCCATTCCTGACCCATACGAATCCATGATGCTTCACTGACATAATAGCTTTTCTATGGAACATGACCTGGATCAGACCTTGCTTTTGCTGTTTTCTAGGACTCAATTAGGTCTAGCTAATTCAGGCCTAATCTAGCCAATTCAAGGACTCTGCGGCCATCGCAGCTCTTGTATATGGACAGTGGCCGTTTTTGCCCTCGAGCCGGTGAGCTTCGCTCACCGGCCGACGGGTGGGTCGCGACCAGCGCGTCTCTCCTCTAAGAGTAGTCGTGCTTGCTACTCAGTCACTTGTCCTTTTTTTGCGTAACAGAGCTGCACCTAGCATTCGACCTAATGGGCTCCACACTCCATGGAATGAAGCGCCGTTAGTCTCATTGGATTCGCAATTCAACCTTCACATGGTGCTTAACCATGGCACAAATTCTGGACATACCACTAGGTGGGTAATAACGTCTGAGATGGACATACACAGCTTTGCGATCTTTGTATGTCACGGGTTCCGAGTCGGGGGATCCGGGGGTCATGGATGCCAATAGTGCAGCCTCTTGCTATGCATCTCATTCATCACGTTCCCCCATTTCTTCACTCAACTCCGCAAATAAGTGAAGATGGATGGGGTGAACATAATCGTCGGCTAAGTCGATCGTCAGTGGATCGAGGTAGTCAGGTCCAGGTGTCAGCTGCCTGCAAATGCTACGTGTGGTGTAAAAAAAATGACGATGTACACTTGGCAAACCAAGCAAGGTTGAAGCCACCATATGGCCAGAATGAGGGCATGTTAGTGATAAAAATGGCTTTCAAACATGTAGAATATCACCATGCTCCAATCACACCCGGTGCGGACATGCCGGCTAGCGCCATGGCACGTCGTGAGAGGGACCCAGGGCCATTCGTGCTGCCCAGGCCTCAATGATCAATGCGACATGAAACAATGATCAAATTTGGAGACCCCTACCAGCTCTAGGACACGCAATGACCGGTCGTCGATAGACGCAAGCACAGTGGGAGGGGATGACTAGGTTACCGTGCAAGACTATGAGTGTTCGCGCATTGGTAGAAGGACTTGCCATCGTGTTTGCCATACATGTGGAGAAGATTCATTGAGGACCATGCGGTCATGTTTCAATAAAATGAAGATGACATCATGGCATAATAACGTCAATGTTGAACCGTTGGGCATGACTTGAAACAAATCGGGGAGGCAACACAGAACTCAATACTCGGAACCTGCAAGAAGCATTTTGGACCCAAAACATTGGATACTTTGAACAGACATGAAATACATTGAATGTGAAGCACATAACATGTCAGCATATCGGTGATGACATCGGCCAAGACTGGAAGGCGGACATGGCAGACATGGTGTCCAGAATGATACATGGGATGGTTTCATCGAAAGTGCTTTCCATCAACGTGCGATACAAAACATTATCATCACACTGCCCTCACCTTTTCAACTGGGGACAAGACGTCTATAATAACTCATTCATATTGGGTGTTCTTGCGATATATCCCTGTACAGTATGTCGATGACAATATGTTTTGAGAATTGGGACAATGTGGCAATAATCCTCATAATGGGGGTAACACGAAGATGGTCCAACGAGAATAGGGTCAAGTTGAAAGTCCGTCCCCCTTCCCCACATCTTCTTCCTCACTGATATTCATAAAATATTCCATAAAGCTGTAACGTGGGCACTGTGACTTAGCGTAGAGAGGCGCGAGTGGGCTTATACAAGTTGATTACAAACATCTTGATGAAAAAACGAGTGCGCCTTCCCCTCGTCAAGAGGAATCTTTTATCCATAGTGTCACGGCTGGCTTCGGCACTTGAAGCTACGCCGTTGCTTTGTTTAGAAAGGTATGATTCATCATTACCGTTTGAAACATTCCATTACTATTTTTAGACAGAGCAGTGGGAACATCTCTAAAGCATTTTATACGGTTTATTTTTTGGGAGGTTCATTACAAGAAAAGTCGGACTTGTAGTGACGCGTTGAAGTCAAGTGTGACTCAACTGCCCTGTTTTTGTCATGGAACAGGTCAGCTAGTCTGGCGCAATTGCATAATGATAACGACAGGCTTCCTAGACAATCATTTTTGCATCTTTTTGTTAAAAATACGTTGTGTTACATTCCTCCTCCTTTTTCCCATGAACATCCCTCGGTTTGTTGTGTGCTTTGTGATGGACTTAGATACAACATTTCATCATCGTGGTTACAACGTCAGTAAATAGAAAGGATAATATCATGAATTGGCACAATAATGTTAGCACTTTGGTAGCACCTTTCGTGTAACAAGCATTTTCTGCCGCAAATTCTGAGTTTTCAACAGCACACAATCTCCAGGAATAAATGATGAATCACGATATCTTTGGTCTGCATAAGCCTTCTGGTGCAACATGTAGGTGAGCCTTGGCATCCAGCCATAGGGCAGCCATGCATTTGACAAAAGCCCGGGCACAGTGTACCTGACCCCTGCCACCCCTGTACTTCACCATGTAATTGGGTACCATTGGATGCCGATCGTGGTTGAGAAAGAAGGGCGTAAAGCCGTTGGACTTGTTGAATGCATTGCTTTCAGAAAACTTGGCTGGGGCCAAGTAATCATCCCAATCTTCCATCGTTAGGCTCACGTCCATACAGATACTTTCTTGAAGTGTTCAGTTTATGCACTCAGTCTGCCCATCTGTCTGTGGGTGAAATTCCAAGGACATGCTTTACTAGGTTCTGATCTTTTCTTGTTTTGCAAGCCAAAACCGGTTAGAAAAACTCAACCTGTGGGAATTTTTTGGGCAAATACATCCGAGCTGTTGCGTATGCGCACCGCACCTAAAACGACTGTTGAGCGAAGGTCTTGACGCTCACAGGGACCTGTTTCGGTGACGCATACACTTTAAATGTCGACTTTGGAATCTGATGTATGCAATATGCCGCGTTCAAATCACGTCTATGTTGACCACTGCTACCCTTGAAATTGTCTAACCAATACACCGAAATATAAGCCGAATAAACTGAAAAGGGAGTCTTAAGAGAGCATGACTCCGCTGAATAGGATTGGAGATCCTTCTCTCCGACTTTGCATCCTTGCATTCATAAAGAAAAACATCATCAGAAGCAGATGAAAAGGAGGAGGGTATCGACACCAAATCACGCTATAAACATGGACATCCGTGGTAAGACAACGTACAAGATACGCCCAAAAAAAAAAACAAGAAAAGCTCCACAAGATGAAACAATTCTCGTAGGGGCCCAAAACATACCAGAAAATCAAAACATTGCGAGTCCACCACAAAAGGCTTGATCCATGGTTTGCTCTAGAAATCAATATGCAAAAGAAGAAAACTAGGTGAATCTAACTATTTCTATCTAAGCATTGTACTTGAAAAACAAAATAAACATTGATATAAATTCCAAAATAGGTATAGATGTATGACTTGATATGGATATGGATTTGCATATGAATGTACATATAGATGTGGATGTACACGTGAATGTAAATAAAGATAGCTACATATTGAAAAAACCACAAAAAATGTGGATACATGTAGATATAGATATATATGTAAATATGGATATAAATATGGATATAAATATAGATAAAGATATAGATACAGAAATGGATATAGACATAGACATACACATGGATAGAGATATGTATAGATATAGATATTGATCAACATATATATAGAGATATAGATATGGGTATGGATATAGATGTAGACAAAGATATGGCTATAGATATATATATACATAAATATACATATAGATATAGATATAGATATAGATATGGATATAGATATAGATATAGCTATAGAAATAGATATAGATATAGATATAGATAAAGATATAGATATAGATATAGATATAGATATAGATATAGATATAGATATAGATATAGATATAGATATAGATATAGATA